>NQII01001032.1:355461-376693 GCA_002778355.1 Clitarchus hookeri | reverse complement strand
GGGGGGGGGGGGGGGGGGGGGGGGCAAAGTTCAATTGCTCATACAGTGGCAAAAAAAAGTTTTCAGAACTGAACAGGATCAATACTTTAACAGTCAGTGAAATAAATCGCGCTATGTTCTTTTCTTTGTGATGTTCTATGCACGTGTTTAGATCACATTTTATACAGCAGTTAATAATTTCATTCGTTATTTTCGATCAAGAATGAACTGGGATAAAGTGCTAATTCCAGTACGGCAACCATCTTTCTGTTGCAACATTTAATTGGTTTCTTGGAAACAGAACTGTCAGAAATCGCATTTTATAACAATGGCGATGCTTTTCGTCTTGTATTTTGTTTTCCAGCAAACCTTTTATTGCCCACAACAATTTTTAACGTAATTTGAATACATTCCAGCAGCATTACAACAAGAAATTCTCAGAAGACAAATATCTGTAATTTGTAAGTGAATCGACACATAGTATAAAATTGCCATAGAAGCTGCTACGTGGATTCAGCAATATTAACAGTTGTGTTGTTTGAATGATTCATGCAATGGGGGTAATTGATTGTTTGAACTATTACGCACATTCACCATTGCAAACCCTTCGTTGTCTCAGAAAACCTACTATGTAAAATAATGTAACTAAGATTTAAAACCATAAATTAAATAGGAATGAATGGACCTAAGTTAGCTGTTGTCGACAGACATGTAACACACATATAATTCCAAACAGGAATCAAGTCAGAGATAAAAAAAAACAGATCTTCACAACACAACGAAAATGTAACATACATATAATTCCGAGCAGGAATGTAGTCAGATGACACCAGAAACACGGCATGACACAACCAGAGTTGATGGTCAAACAGACAAACAACAGGTATGGAGTATGATGAACATTACTATAAAACTGGACGAACAAACGGACACAGTTCAAACGAACGCAATGGCTGGAACAGTCGTCAATATGGACGAAACGACGACAATACAGACGGAAAACAGTAAGCTTTCTTCGGCGACAACAGGAGCGACGTTTCGGGGACTGGAATCTGTTCCCGTCTTCAGGCACACAGTCCGACGTATGATTAAAGCGATCAGNCAGGAGCGACGTTTCGGGGACTGGAATCTGTTCCCGTCTTCAGGCACACAGTCCGACGTATGATTAAAGCGATCAGACCGATGACAACGTGGAAGAATACACAACGTGCATACAAGTAGATCTTAAGCAGGGCTTTTAAAATTGCTCAGTTCTCTTGGAGCTCATATTTCTAATTGCATACTTGCATGCGCGCCGAAGAAGCTCGGGCAGATGCGACGGCGTTCACGCGGGGTCGGCGAGATGCACGCACGTGCGTCGTGCCGGGAAGGGAAGGGGGAAGGTGTTTCCCTNCAGGAGCGACGTTTCGGGGACTGGAATCTGTTCCCGTCTTCAGGCACACAGTCCGACGTATGATTAAAGCGATCAGGCCGATGACAACGTGGAAGAATACACAACGTGCATACAAGTAGATCTTAAGCAGGGCTTTTAAAATTGCTCAGTTCTCTTGGAGCTCATATTTCTAATTGCATACTTGCATGCGCGCCGAAGAAGCTCGGGCAGATGCTACGGCGTTCACGCGGGGTCGGCGAGATGCACGCACGTGCGTCGTGCCGGGAAGGGAAGGGGGAAGGTGTTTCCCTGAATAATTACCATGTTTTATTACGCAACCCCTTGGAGCCGTTCGTGGCGCGCTGTTTGCCCGAGCCATTACCGGCTGGCCGCGGCGAACGTTGACTCGTCTCATTACCACTCGTGAGTGGACTATTACCGACCACTCACGCTCGGCATTCCTCGGGCAAACACGGGCCAGCGCTACCGGGGTGGGGCTTCCTCCCGCCGACATTTGTGCCCGTCTCGGTCCCGTCGCTGTGCCGGCGGTATCGCCAACTCGGCGGGTTTTACACGAGCTTTAGAGTGTTTCAATTCTTACTGTAGTCCACTCGTGGTTACATTGAAACCCTGATGAAGTTCTACATTCAGGCTATTCCTCCGCCTCGTGCACTCAAAGCTTAACCAGAGTCTAGGAAATTACACCGAAAGGACATCACACCGAATTCGTGCGCACACAGTGTTATATAATATTTTGCATAAGAACTATTTCTTACTTGGCACCACCAACACACCTATATTATTCCAGTTTTATTCACATTAAATTAAAATTAAATATTACAATTTATAGATAAAATGTAAGTAAAAGTACAGATTATCCAAAAATAAGGCACTTGTTATGTTAACACAAGTATAAAAAACGCCAATGATACGTAGCATATTTAGGAAACAACCAAGGACGTCATGAAGGGGGTGATTTTTCAAGAGCTTAATTAAAAAAGTGTGAAGAAACCACGCGAATAGACTACAGTTCGTGACTGATGGGAACACCCCTGGAAGGAATCTGCTTTAAGTCGACAGCATCAAGTTTTGATTAAACACGGGACCTCTGGCTAAGTGTTAAAATTTGCATACCATCCCGGATTTTCCTGAAACTGGCCTGCCCCATCACAACCCCGCATGTCCCACGTTCAGGGTTGCTACCGTCAGTCGTGTAGTGAGTGAATTTTTTTTATTGTCGGTAGAATGTAGTTAACAGTTTTCTGGAAGGAAAACTGTATATTACTATGTAAAGTGTCCAAATCTTGTGTATGTATGGTATAGTGGTACATATTCCCAACGTTCACGGCTATTCACAATTTGGTGGCATTGCATCGTTCGAGTTCGCTTTTTTTTTTTTTTTTTTTACATTGTCGTTGCTGTTTCTGTTTCTTTTTTTATCTTTGTCACAACCGCAATGATAGACTATAACTACGGGCATGTGATTTTGTGAAAAAAATTTCTAAAGCAGTTGTATTCGAAAACACTTTAGTTCATGTGTACTTTCGTGGTTGGATGATTTTGAATGTCACGTGCCTCAAGTCATCTGCCCGCGAATAATGGAAGTTCAGTTTCCGATCGCTTAATTCTGATTGACCCAGTCAAATAAGAAATGTCTTCTCACGTAGACACGTGTGTCAATAACCAAAAGTAAGTTGTGGTTCCGGACGTAGGATATTGAAGTATAGCTCTTTTCGCGAAAAATACATGGCCCTAGCTATAGTGTGCAAATTTATGCAAATTCAACTCCGTTTAAAAACACTAGATTTAGTTAAAGAAATTTTGATGAAATTTTGTTTTTATGACTTGAGTTAAATGTATGGGTGACATTACGTGAAGGATGATAATGTAGGATTTTAAAATGTATACTCTATTCTAACATATTTTCATTTGTGGTATAGTGGTATGCTCTTTTTAAATGTTGGCAATCGTGTGCCAGTTGAAGACTTGCATTTAAGTAGGGCGTTCATAACTTTGCGACGTGTTTTCGTAAAGCAAAATATGTGAACGTCCTAAGGATTATCTCCATGATGCCACGTAGGAAATAAACTGACGCCGTACGGCATCGCCGACTTGGAAAGGTTTAGTTTCACGTGTGGTGCGAGAATGCAAAAGTACATTCTGTGTAAATATTTCAGAAGTATTAGGTCAACCGCGAACCAGTTATACATGGAGACCCGCAACATTTGCGTAATTATCCGGTAACAGACAAAACAACAAGTTGCTGTACGCCCGTCTGACTTCTATCACTAGCAGACGGGGTGGCACGACCTGAAGACGTTTCCAGCCAATAAAAACGGTGACCAATCCCCTGTAATGCGATCGCACAGGTAAATAACCTCGTATTAGGGGCAGTGATATTTCGCGAAAAGATTTCGAGACTAGATACAGTCCAAAGCACTGTTGGGTCGTCCAGTTTCTTTGATTGGCTAACATATGTTCTGGCCCGTGTTAACCGTTTGCACACGAATCACGAAGGTACAGTGTCGGATTTGCTTAGTTCTGAGTGGCTTGGTCAAAGACGGACACGGCACCAGCAGCCAATGGAGTTATAACAACAGCTGAGGTGTGTATATAGTATTGAAGTCTACTGTGTGCTCCGATTTTTACGCGAAAAGTCACTGGCCCTACCTCGTAGAAATGCCATCAGCCAATGATATCACGCATTGTGCTCAGGTGTGTATAGGGCATCGAAGTCTAGCGTGTCCCAGAATAATAACGCGATTTTTGCAGGTTCTGTAGAGGCACAGGTGTGTTTTGAAAACGGTGCTGAAGGCCAGACACCGTGTTGTTAGTAGTGCCCTGAGCATCCCGACTATTGGTTTTCACGGCAAACGGAGCAGTTTTGAAAATCCTGCTTTAAGATCGACTTGTATACACTTTATGTACTTTGCCGCCACATCTAAAATTAACATTGCCGTGGGCCTCATCACTTTATTCGTGCGTCGGTAAAATGAAACTGTAAAATAATTATAACAGAAAGTATTTTTCAAACTTGCTTGATTTTGTACTTTGCGCACGAAAAGCAGACCACAAAATATATGATATCGGTATTCACAAATATTTACTTAATTCTACTTTTAATTCAACTATTTACCCTCTGTCGTTACCAACTTTACTGGAGGTATGCCATTCATTGTGCCCGTGAAAATATATGCTGGTAGAAGCAGTAACATTTTTCAAAGGTTGGCTGACCTGCAAAATAGGCACTAAACTCGAAACTTCATCTTCGTGAGTGCTAATTATTGCACCATACGCCGCTGGTCCAAATTCATTGCCCGATGACTTCAAGGATTTTAGATTGGCGCCACCATAGCTGCCTGCCCCAGCCAAAGTATTTCAACCGCTTGTCAACTAACTGCGCACTTTAAAATATATCCTTAACCGACGGATATTTTCAAAGTTATTTGAAGCTAGAAAATATTTAACTCGACCATTCATGATTACATTTTGTAAACAGCTAACGGAATTAACATTTCCAGACCCACATTAAATTGCTGTTTTTGGTGTTGCAAACAAGACATTTTATGATGCATGCTGTACTTACGTCAACAGAACCAATGAGCTGGAGGCTTTTTATTCGTCTCTAGTGATATGAACCAATCCTAACCTTGACCAGCAGCATTATTTACGAATCAGTCACCCACACGGCAATGAACCCCGCAGTGTGCAGTACTGGCCAAAAATAATCTTCATGTGCGTTATCTGTACAGTTGTCTACATTGGGACTAAATGGGTTAATTGATAGCAGTTGCTTCATCATGCTGTTACAAACAAGTGCACGCGCAATTGCCATAAATTATTTCGCGAGTAAACAATTTTGGTCAAAAAGAAAACGTCAAGAGACATCCAGCACTCACAGACGACCTGAAGGATGCCTAGAATCACATCCTCTTACAAAGGCAAGCCGGCGAGTTACAACGAAAGGCCGACAGTAAATCGTTTAGAAGTGTTCCTGGAAAAGCAACGTTGGAATGTCGCGAAGTCAATGCCAGCGTGAACACGAATATCTTCGGCCACTGTGTTGTGGTTTCCTGTTCGAATATTCATCTTAAGTCCAAAATTTTTTTTATGCTTTCGCTGGTATATGCGAAGAGGCGTTAAGTAAACACGCAACAGCGAAAGAAGGAATGAATGTGGCGTATTGTCGAGAATGTTTAAAGACGATTAACGAAAATCATCCTTTTACGATGAGTAAGGAACGAAACCTGCATGTTTGGTGAGTAGTGCTTTAGTATCAGTACAAAAAGAATAACCTTGAAAGACACCTACTTGAGAACAATACTACATACCTTTAAAAACACACCCTACAAGTTTTTTTTATTAAAGACTAAGAGCATTTAAACCTGTTTGGCAACGCATTAATTTGTGAGTCGAAGTGTTGCAATCATGTAATATTTTGATGTGAGCAGTAATTATGTATTTTTCTGCAACCAGTGAACAACGTGCTACGTACTCAAAGACGTAACAATCAGCCAATCATGAACGAGACGAACGGCAACTTTCACAAATCAGACTGATTACCCGTAAGGAAGAGACTCAAATAACTGGGTACTGGTTCTTCGTTGTGTGCAGTATTGGCCATGTAGTCTATTCACGGTTGCTTCACACTTTTCTGAAGCCCTGCTACAGTTCTACTTCCAGGATATTCCTCCGCCTCGTGCAAACTAAGCTTAACTAAGTCTAGAAAATTACACTCAAAGGACAACGCATCGAATTCATGCGCACTCACTTGTAATAATATTTTGCATGAGAACTATTTCTTACTAGTCGCTACCAACACACGTGTTTTCTCACTGTTTTATGCATATTTATTATAAATGAAATATTATAATTTATAAATAAAATATTCGTATAACATCAATTTAACGAAAAATGAGATACTTTTATGTTAACGGAGACATAAAATTATTGTGATATACGGCATATTTAGAAAATAACCAAACACGTCATACATAGGATGATTTTTCAAAGGTTTGATTCAAAGATTGTGAACAAACCGTGGATATACTATACATATACTTCATGTGCTTCAATCGTGGATACGGTAACTGAACAGGCTTAACAAAAATAAAATAACATCAGAACCAAAATACTGTATATTCATTAGAAATTTAATGAATAAAGAACAATGTTAACGCTTCGTATGAAATATTTGCGCTCTTTGATATAAAGTTTCAATCGTTCAGCGACCGGGAGACGTAAAAGACAATGGAATAAAAGCGATAATTGAATTTGAAGAAAATCTCTCTACACCATAATCATAAAACTCTTTTAAAAAAAATACAAGTTGTATATACAATTTGTAAACCTTTTCAATAGCTATAGATTAAAGTTATTATAATAATGCTCAATTATTGTTATTAATAATATATTGATACCTGCCCAATGCTAGGGTTTCTAAGTAGGTATGGAATCTGCTCTCTGCGTAAGGCGCCAGCAATTGATGCTAGCCCTCAGTGTTAGGGCGTAGGAATATGTTGACACTATTATCCCTAGGTCCAATTTACCAAATCAATTCACCTTCCTTGCGAGTTACCATAAGTCGTGGCGCGGCGATTTGCGTCGTGGGGAGCACGATTCTTCACACTTGCTGTATGACTCTACTTATCTGACTCGAGGCGCTGGTCTTCTCTCGGTCGGCGACCTCTGGACCGCTTCGTCACTCGGTAGGCAGACTGGGACGTCTGGGCTGTGACAGGTCCTCCCGGTCGGCGTCTCGACGCCTTCTCGAACTCCTTCCTCCTGACTTCGATCCGCACTCCTCGATTCCCGTCGGCCGACTGCCATTGGCGTCTCGACGCCTCCTCTCGTCCTGGCTCTGCTCCGCACACCTCGCTTGACGTCCTCCGATTGACGTTGACGTCTTGATGCATTCTCGCGAACTCGTTTTTGTCGGCTCCAGTCCACACTCCTCGCTTGATGACGTCTGACTGCCCCGTTCCTTCCTCTCTCTCGTGGTTTTGTATGCTCGTTCGCCATATTGAACTCGCATTATCTCTGCACGTGGCCGGGCTGATCGCCGCGACCTCTGGGTCGTAAAACACGTGTTCGGTGCTCCGGCTATCCGCACGTGGCCCGGCGTCGTCCCTCGATTCTGGCCTAGAAGTTTAAGTGCTTCGTCCTGCACGTGCGGGGACACTTGGTGGGTCCCTTGGTCGGCGCACGTGTTTCTTCCGCTGTCTCCGGCTATCGCGTCGCTCGCCTCATCTCTGCACGTGGCCGCACTGCTCGCCACGTCCCCTGGGTCTTAAAACACGTGTTCGGCGCTTCGGTTCTCGCACTTGGCAGAACACTTGGCGGCCTCTTGGTGGGTGCCTGTGGTTCTCCTGCCCCCAGATATCGTGCCACTATTATTCCATCACTCGCCAAAAGCTCTCATTGTTTATTGTGGTATCCAGCCTGGGACAGACGCAGCCGATGGTGTGAGCTCGGCGTCCCTTGTCAGCTGCGAAACGCAGCTGTGCCTGCCTTCCTCCGCATGTGGTCTCTACGCCACGTGTTTATTCCGCCGAGCCATCCTGGCGTCATTCTTCCCGCACGCCCGCCAAACCCTTAGTATTTATTGCGATCGTCCGCCTGCGAGATTCGGCAGAGTGTGTCTTCTGACGAATAAATATCTTTAGGGACGCGGGATGCGTCAATATATTAATGGAAACTTCGACGATCTTTAAGAATTGTCGGTGTCTCCTAGTAAACAACAACTTCAACAACAAGACATGAAATTCTGTCGGCAGTTAAAAATGCACACGAATTTTTATAATTATGCACGACTGGTCTAAAATTAGTATTTGTACAGATCGTGCTTTAATTGCTGGGAAAAAATTAATGTTGATTCTTTATTGCACGAATGTAAAGAATTCAGACTGTTTACATATCGCCGAATTGCTCGCAAAGATGCTCAGAGCGTAAAGGATATGAAATTTGTTGACGTTATTAATGCAATTTCGCATTACGTTTTAGATCTCAGCCACTCAACCTAAAAGGGTTCAGAAAACATTTATTATCATCTCCTTATTCGAAACTATCAACCCATATAATAGCTGAAAATATTAGTTCTGAATAGTTATTCAGGGCGCAAGTTAAACTTAAAGAATTTTGTAAAACACCTATTGCTCAAAGTTTTAAATTGTTCTGGAGATACGTTTTCATAACCCGAATGTCCTGAACTCATTAATGCTGCCTGAAGATTTGTTTACAGGAATGGGTTTCACATTAACATTTGCGAACAAAAGATATTATAAAACATATTCAGATATATTATTACTGATTTACACTATTTAACTATGTTCTTGTTTTATTAGCTTCAAAAGTAAAACATCTGATAACAATTGTAACTAATTTAAAGACAAAACGAACAAATAAAATCTCATCAGCATGTGAGAAAGTACACAAAATGTTTCAAGTTTTTTTTGTAAATTTTTTGTTTTAATTACTTTTCTCAAATGTGTGCATAAACACTATTTAATTTTCATTACTTAAATCACCAGACGTATTTCTTTACAACTTTTCCTTTTATCGCATTACATATAAGGGAAGGGTACCGAGATTAAGGGTGTAAAATCTCATAAATACTTACCTTGAAAGTCGTAGGTTTGAGCCCCATTCCATACATGGATGTTCTGTTGTCCGTAAACAGACATAACATGCAAATTTAAGTCTGTTTAGATTTAAAAAATAAACTGGATGGTTTATGAGGGCTTTAAATGAATACCAAAATAATCATGCACGTAAAATATAAAATTGGTCTGGCAGTTCTTAAAATTTTTATTGGCCTTCAGTTATGAAAGTTTGGCCACCTCTGTTATTTGTGAACAGTATCTTATCTCGAGAGGTATCGCAAACGGCTTGTCAAGATTGATTAAAAATATTCCCTACTTGTTTGCGTGGTTGTAATTTAATTGGGTTATATTTGCATAAACAATAGATAAAAACTAATTGAAGTCCAACCATAATTGAATTACACCATTGACATTTAAGTAAAGAAACATTTTCTTGAGACGCTGTGACAGAAGACATGTTGACTAGTATTTACATATACTAAGTGAGTTTTCACAGAAAAACCTGTCAGATGACTTCCTACCACTGGGGACTGGAAGAAAAAAGGAGACAGAAAGTTATTGGATATATAATAACTCAGCGTTTTCACACTTAACAAAACTATTTTTGCAATCAAATGTTTCGTTATTCACCTGTTCGTAGTACTTTTACACTGCCAGGATTGCTTTAGCCCGACATTTTCTGTGTACTTTGTAAACATACCGTTAATCGATTTGGAAAAAAAAAAACAACTCTTTTCAATGTGTACGAAAAAAAAAATTATCACGCTATGAAGAAGAACACTGGTAATCAATTTCAAGACTGCGTGTGTTTGCAGGAGTAAATTTTAACACACATTGTGTCGACCCGAAGGAGAGGATGAATAAGTGAGGATGTAAGAACGAGACTGCTGAAATGCAATGGAGCAGATTGAATATTTGTGTGTGAGACCAAAATTGTTATTTTACGAATTTAGACAATCTAAGCATGGATTTTTTTTTGTGTATGTTAGTTCTGAGTTTGTTAGATAATGTAAACAAATCGATATTTTTTTTTTTGTTTCAACTAAAACTTTCATTGAAGTGTAAAGTTCACATCGCCCAAAACTTATAACAATTTTGTGATTTCATCTGTGCCTTGACACAGTTAAAGCATTGAGAGCGGTCTAACAGTTAAGTGTGCCGGCGTTGGAAGAATTTTATGGCCACCATTGGTAAAAAAATGGGAGCCCCTCTTGGTTTTATAGAACGGTACGACATTAAATACATCTACAATAGTTAATAGACCAGGAACGCTAATTAATTAGATGCTAGGTTGGACTTCCAACACTTGTGAAGTTTCTCACGCTGAAGTAATCACTTTCGAAATCAACGTTTAAAAAAATGTTACTGCCCGTAATTACATGCACTTCTGAAAGCCCTCTGATTTGGAATAATACTAAGTAACTATATTTTATTTAAGCTTTAAACGTTAACTGCTGAGTGCGGTGGAATATACACACTGTGTTTATTACTCACGTGGCGATATTTATTTTAAAAAAGGTGGTTAAAGGATAAAAAAAGGTCTGAAAGAAAAAAGAAACCAGGGCCTCAAAAGTGCTCACTTTATCATGAACAGCCTATATGATACGGTACACACTATGGCATGCCAGCTCTCAGTTAAACAAGCCGCGAATTAATTAATTAAAAATAGTACTAAGGCTTGATGTATTGAGAGTTTAATTTGTAAATTTATGGCTCCTGGAGTTAGTGTTAATTTATACTCACAAGTGCACATATTTGCATTATATTAACACATGTGCTTTTCTAAAAATTTGCATTATGATAGCAGCCACGAAAAGGATCTGAAACGTAAGATACCCACATAAAGGTTGAACGCCAGATTTCGTCTGGAATGCAGAACATGTTTATAAATTTCCCCTCTGCATCGCTCGACGTTTATTTTACATTCGTTTTGATGTCGTGAACAACCCAAAGTTTAGTTATATTTTTTATTTCCCTTCTTTCCCTCTTATTTTTTAAAGGCTTGCGGTCATTCGTGTGGTGTTGGGAACCCCCCCCCCCTCCTCTTACAAACCGGTTCCTCGAGACACGTGATAAATAAAACCGTGTGACTAACGAGGACTTATAAGCCGCCTTGCCCTATCCCGAAAACCCTTTTGTTGTGCTACAAGGGAATTCAAGATGTCCGCCTACCTGGCGACTTAAATGCTCTGCGCAGTATTTTACACACGCCGTTATTACGGGCGTTGGTCAGTAAAAAAATTTGTTATTTTATATTTGTACCACATTCTGTTCAACTTTAAGACATTATCGTCAATTACTCTTTCTTTGCAAAATAAATTTTTTGAGCGAGTAGTTTTCGTATAAGCGCATGCCAAAATCACAATTCCACTGTTTTATAAATGTACAAACAATGAAAACTAATCTACGTACATAGACGAGATAATTCACGCTGAAAGAAGATGCCAAGAGCTACTTCAAAATGCCTATGAAATTTGTACAAGGAAATGCTTTTGCAATTTCTGAAAATTTCTGAAAAAAAAAGAATATTCTCCCATATGTTAAATCTGAGGCTGTCCCTGGATTTCTGTAAAATAACTCTTTCTAAGTATACCTTAAAATGAACTGAGACAATAAATTTCAGTTGTCCTTGTTAAATTTTCTGCAATTATTTTGGTTTATTTTATTTGTACATCACAAAATCAGTAAAACTTTGACTTCGACGTGTCATTTTGTAGTTAAAGATAATATCTACAAGTTGAACACTATATGGTACAAACATAAAATAACCAATTTTTTTCGTGACCAACGCCCTTAAATAAACTACGAAACCTATATCCAATTTAGTGAAGACGTATGCAGTTTTGATACGAATATTTCTTTGAAATCAGACCCGACACGTGGGTTAACAGGAAGGGAACGGCGATGTGACGTTTGCAGGGTTATCCACTATGGCACTGTAACATTGTAACTAACAACAAGAGTGAAATAAATGTGTTCTTGTTCGATCGGTCGAACGACTACTATGCGAGCATGACCTTGAGTTGGCACCGCGCATGCGCAAGGTGCGGGTGGGAGACCGCGGATACTGGAAACAATTTTGGGCGTGGGCGAAAAATTGCGGGTTGTATATCTCACGTATCTGATGTATTAGCGCGCTGATTTTTGTGCCAAACGAAAGATCTCGTCTAGATCTGTAAGTATAGGCCAATCAATTTCGTTACTACCATTTCATTCTCAAATCACTAAGAAAATATGACTCGCTAACGAGGACGAATTCACATGAAACGCAAGGTCACGTCTCGGACACAGCCACACTCCAATTTTTAAAACTTCCACAATTAAGTTTATTACTTGCTTCTGAATACAGAGGGAATCATTTTGCTTTCTCTGTAAATTAGCCTTGTATTTTCCTTTCGCAGTCAACATTGCAATTTTAAATCGTAATAATACATTCATATCAAATTATTTATTTTCCCTCATATTCAAGCTGTAATAAGCCTCAAGGCTCCCATCTTCCAAGAGCTTCTTTCCGCGTTTGAGACCGAGAAGCGCGGGAGCGATAAGGGCGACACTGCCACGCGCATCAAGTGCACCATCGCCACTAAGCGTAAGGCGCGAGCAGTCTCCTTGTCGCACTGCGTGTACCTATGGGACTTTTAGCGGTGACCCTATTATTTTACTGGCGGAAAGTCTGTAGAAAGGTTCAATGCAGAGCCCTGGAGTACTTTTGCATGTATCTGACGCGTATATTTTGAGATGCAACGCTTTGAAAAGAGGTTTTTTTAGTAATTTTTTGAGTACTCTGAAATGGTGTTTCTAATACGTGTGACGTCTTGAAAGTACTCGACAGTCCTCGTCTGAAGTGTGTGTTCTTTTCTTAGATAAGCAGATTGGATGCACGTTTAACAGCTTCATGGGCAAACGTGTGTTTCAAACACGCTGCAGCGCAGTTAGAGCAGCAGGTGGGCGGGAGCCTAAATGCCGGACTAGTTTCTACACTGAAGGAACACTTCGTTACACAGCGAAAATAACGTTACAGAGTGATGAGAAAATGAAAATCAGAACGACACATTTCTAACATGTTTGTTAAATGATTGTGCTTGATGAAGGTTGTTCGTCTCCCAAGACTTTGATGTTTTAGTGGTTTTTTTTTTTTTGGACTCATTGGTGCAAGTCAACTGCAGGATGCGAAAACTCGCGTTATCTTCCTCGCGGAGAATCAACCCCACGCTTTCCCAGTGATCCATATGGGAACACAGTCAATGGTACAGCGCCGAGACCCGCGGGTAGAGAAACATTAAACTATTCGTAAGAAGAAGGGGCAGCACGCCATAATTTCGTAGTTAATAAACTGTGTTGTTGAATATTTTACTTTCTGCATAGGTCTCTCCCACCTTATGGTTCATGTGCGGAAAATTGGCAGCGGTGGCGTAGTGGCCAGGACGCTCGCCTCCCACCACGGCGATCCGGGCTCGATCCCCAGAGGGTTCACTCCCGGACCTTCGCATGTGGGAATCGTGCTGGACGATGCCGCTTACCAGCGGGCTTTCTCGGGGTACTCCCGTTTCCCCCGCCCTTGCATTCCAGCGCCGCTCCATTCTAGGGTCTCATTTCTGTCATGTCCGGGGATGACGGTCACCTACGGGTCCCAGCTGGAAAGACCGTCACTCGGAGGGTGTTGCCTTGCCCTGGGTGCGCTCCCCACACGCCATTATTATTATTTTATTCGTAAGAAGAGAGCGTGCTGTTTCAGAGTATGGGCTATTCATGGTAAAGTGAGTACTTTTTAAGGACCTACCAACAGGCCATAACCAAAAATAAATATATTTTTATTGCAGTCTCAGACATTGACTTTTGAGAGGAGTGAAATGCATAAGCTCCGACTTGCAAGCGGAGTGGAATGGAGATATTTGGGGAGTCTCTTAATGTCGAGGTTCTGAAGAGCCGATGAGGGTGAAGCGAGGTGAGTATGGAGCTGCGTCGGATTGCAACAGCGGGGGGGAAACGGGAGATCCCCGAGAAANGGTGACCCTGCCGGGAATTGAACAAGGTTCGCCCACGCGGGAGGCGAGTAGTCTGACCACTACACCACCGCAGCCGCACTTACAAACGGCGGCGTTGTGCCATGCTGCTGGCATGCATGAGACGCCATTCAGCTGGCGTCTGCGGCTGGAGTTGGCGACAAAAGCAGCTGTTTCACGTCTGTTATTCTTATGTTTTCTGTGTCCAGGGTGTGTGTTGCGGGAGGAAGGTCAGAATGCGCCAACAATATCGCGTTGCGCTTGGTGATTTCCCTGTGAACTAGAACGTTATCGACACGCCCCCCTAACAAGAGTCTCAGCAATTGATCTACGAAATGAACACACTTGAGTGAAAGTAGTAGCGGTATTTCATAGGCATCGCGAACATTATAAACATAACATCGAAGCCCTCCCTAACTCACTTAAAATCGACTTTAATACAGACACACACTAACCACATACAGTGGAACTAGGAAATCTGCTTTGTACATCGCTATTGATTTTCCGCCAATGAAATTATAGCATCACCGCTTAAAGCTTATTTTCCTAGTACAATTGTTTACTCCACGAATTCGCGCCAGTCCGTCGAATATGTCGAAGATTTCGACAAGCACTCGTTTTGGCGGAATTCCTCGCCCGTCAGATCCGCAACAGCATTATTGCACACTACGGAGGCCAACGGATTGGCCTGTAGATGCAACTTTGTAGTCTTCTCCTTCCTCTTCAAAAAAATGTGCGGCTAATGTTAAAACATGTACATTTTAGCCTTTTTAAATTTTATTATTTTATTTATACTATACGGCAAACGTAAAAAGTGGTGAACTTAGGTAAATGATTTTTTTTTCTCTCATCGGATATTCATCTTCCTTGAACATTTATTTGTTGAGACAACTATGCGCTTGCAAACACTTATTTTGCATGCTACGGATTCCCAATAAAGTCTCTTGCTTAAGCGTAGATTGGCGCTAAATTATTAAATAAACAACAAAGGTTTAATTTAACCTGATACAGAAATACAATAACTTATTTGGTTCCAATTTATCCACAAACAACCCTTAAAATTAAATATAGTTAAAAATAATTTATTCGAATTAATATTTGAAAAAAATATACAATCAAAAATAAAAAGAGCAGCCAACCAATTAAATAATAATAAATCATAAACTAAAAAATTGCATTTTTTTTTTCTATGTATATAACGTATTTTTGTAAACTAGATTATTATCATCCTAGACATCTGCACGTTGGTTGAGTGCTTCGCGCGTAGAGACTAGGCCAACACTTGAAGCGCGCGTGTGGAAGTGTCGCCCTTATCGCTCCCCCGCTACTGTGCCACAGACGCGGGATTAAAAAAAACTCCAGGTAGGAGGTCGCGGGTCCTGAGGGAGGCCCCCCTCCCCCTGCTAGTTAGGCAACCACGCCTGTCCCGAGATCTCTTAACGCCGTTTAATTAGCCCTCCGCGGGCAAGAAGGGCGTACGGGACACCCTTCCCTTCCACCTGTAACCGGTTTTTCGGCCTTTTCGGCAGAAGGTCGCGGCGCTTGTGCGGCCACGAATCGTAAACGTCAGGCAGTTCTCCTAGGGCGGGTTCACATTTTTAGCGTTAGGGGAGGGTAAGGAAATGACCGTGTTATTACAGGCTTTTCACGGTTAATTTAGCACTTTTGAAATCAACCTTTGAAAAATGTCACTGCCCCAACTCCATATATTTCAACCTGCGTACTGGCAAACACCCCCGTAAAGTTGGCAACGACGGAAAAAAAGTAGCTCCATGGTGTTAAGGCCCCCGTCTACCTGGAACTTTTTCCCACGTTTAGGCCGAAAAGCGCGGGAGCGATAAGGGCGACACTGCCACGCGCATCAAGTACGCCATCGCCGCTAAGCGCAAGGCTCTGAACTGGCGTGCAGTGTTCTCGTCGTGCTGCGTGTACCTATGGAACTTTCAGAGGTGACCATATTATTTTATTATTGGGAAGTCTTTAGGAAGGTTCAGCGGAGGCCCCTATAGTAGTTTTGTATGTATCTGATGCGTGCATTTTGAGCTACAGCGCCTTGGAAAGGCCGTTTTTAGCGGTTTTGGAGTACTCTGAATTGATGTTTCTAACGTACGTGATATTTTGAAAGTACTTAACAGCTCTCGTCTGAAGTGTGTGTTCTTTTCGTAGATCAGCACGTTGGACGCACGCTTAATAGTTTCGTTGAAAAACGTGTATTTCGAACACTCTGCAACGCAGTTCAAGCGCCAGGTAGATGGGCGCCTTAACATTGAATTGAAAGTATTAGGTAAACAGTTGAGAATACTGAAATAATTTATTTGGCTTTCTGTTTTTTTTTTATGAATGTAAGTGCAAGGAAAAACAAATTTGTAAAATACTTACTTTTCTAATAAAGACACAGTTTCACTTAACTAATGCATGAGTAAGTGATCAGGCCCATGGCAGTGGTGCGAGAATACACAATGTGCATGCAAGTAGATCTTAAGCAGGGCTTTCAAAAGTGCTTAGTCCACCGTGAATAACCTACAAGAGTATTTATGAAACACAAAAAGGGTTTTTACTTGCGCTAGGCATTGTACTGCTAATGTATCGGCAACCTCCCGCGGATGCCACGATAAAGGTCAGGATATAGTCTGTTCGTTGTATCTAACACTTTTTGAACCAAACATTTGAAAACTCACCCAGACGTGAAGAGCTTGGTTGTTTCCTGAATGTGGCGTGTACCTAAAACGTTTTATACGCGTGTTAACATAAAAGTATCTTATTTTTGGTTAAACTGAACCTTTACTTATAATTTATCTACAAATCGAAATATTTCATTTATTATTAATATGAATAAAAAACAGAGAGAAAATAGGTGTGTTGGCAATATCCAGTAAGAAATAGTTAATATTGTTACGCGCTCAATGCTTCGCATCCCGCGCGATTGAGTGGAAGTGAAGGACGGGAGTTGTACGATAACGAGCGGCCTATCATAAAGGACACCGCCGCACACGCCGATAAACTTATCACAGTTCGCGCCTCGCTGACCCTGGGAAGCTCATATGTATCCATTTATCACGCAGGAACGTCGTCGTAACCACCTTTACTTTTCTCAGAACAACTTGGATTGCCGAGAACATTCTAGACGGCACCTACCTCCAGTATAAATACCACGTGCGGGCTAAGGTTGAGTGATTAAAAGTCAAGAGTTTGGCGTCTCGTGTGACCTTAAGCGACAGTTGGGAGATTCCGGAGCGGCGAGGGACGACTGCAGCGATCTGCGAGAGTGCGTCGGCGAGTTTGTGTGCAGTGAAGAGTAGGACTGATCTGCGGGACTGTGGACTGGATGCGTGAGTGAACAGACATTCGGCACGATGGAAATAGACAGTTTTAACTAAACGTGTGGAAATAATTGGAGCAGTTTAAGAGACATTAACAAGAGTAATGACTGCGATAAAGACTTTAATTGAAATGGAGATAGTATATAATATTGCGTTCAATAAGAATAATAAGAGTTAATAGGACGCTCAGACTGGTAAATAACATGGTTTATCAGTTTATCCCACACACACACTACCTCTCTGGCAAGCGTCATTTCGCTCCAGCATTTCATACACTTTTGATNTAGGACGCTCAGACTGGTAAATAACATATGTTTTACTGTTTTATCAGTTTATCCCACACACACACTACCTCTCTGGCAAGCGTCATTTCGCTCCAGCATTTCATACACTTTTGATAACCTTTCTGTAACATGTGTAATGCCTTCGCAATAGTTGTTTTTCTCAAATTTGTTAGCGATAACAATGAGGTATAACGCGAGAAATATTTATACTGAGACTCCAACAATGTTCCCACTGAACCAATTTCAAAAATACCGAACTGGAATTGTTTACTATGAACAAAATATAGATTATTCGCTCACTAATGATAATACTTTCAACATCAATATTGATTGATTATTTACATTACAATCGTTAATTGAAACATTTTATATTGAGTGGCGATTAGGAAACATCCCTTTATGAAGTATTATGCACAACATTGCACAAATTTTAATAGTCTACAATTCTAGAAGCTGTGAAGAATCCTCTTAAAATTCAACTCTAAGGAGTGGTATCCAGGAACCTGTGAATTGAGAGATTTTGACGGCTCTTTAACATTGAGGTCTTGAGAGACGGTAAGGGTGAAGTGAAGTGAGTATAGAGTAGCGTCTGAATGCAAGGGCGGGGGATACGGGAGATCCCTGAGAAAACCCACTGACCAGCGGCATCGTCCAGCATGATTCCCACATGAAAAAATCCGGGAGCCATTCCGCCGGGAATTGAATCCGGTTCGGTTGGTAGAAGGCGAGTAGTCTGACCACTACACCACCAAGGCCCCTTTAGGGATCTGTGCGCGCGGATAAATTCATAATGCACCAACAATGGCATAAGACGCCAGCGAAATGCAACAAAATTTACTTTAATTTAGATTTATATTAATTCATTTAAATTCCATACTTTGACCATGATGTTTTGACTAGATTACATAATTAAATTTTAACGTTATAGGAATAGACATAAATGACATGCCAATTTTAGAGCAGACACACTACGCTAATATCAAAACAAAACAAAAAGAAATCCTAAGAATTACAAATACTGAAATGGCAAATGGGCTAAACATTTTAAAACTACAAAAAATTAATAGATTTACAGACTGTTTCAATTACAGAGTGAATATCCAGGTATGATTAATTTCCATGACCATGCTTGTGTTTCGGTTTTTATTTAACCGATTTAATATATTTATTACATATTCATTGATATAATGTCATAAAACGGTGAAATATCTTCGTACCGCAGGAACTAAAATTCAGGCACTTGAACGGCCTTAATAAAGAGTAGGGAAGAGATCTTGGTGATTAACGAACCCTCACAATTACGAAGAATTTCTGGGTAAGAAGATTATGCTGCCATAAATCCTCATTCCCCGGTTGGACACACCCAAGCTGTGGGAGGGTTCTGGTAGGGGTGGCGAGTTATTCGAGGTCACGATTCTGACCTCGAAACACTTGCTGGTCTCGTGCAGCCATTCAAACATAGTGTCAACACAGACCAACCAACCAGCCACGAGCAAGTAACACTGGGGCTCAACGCTCAGATGTAAATTTAATTACTATTTGAGAAGTGAGAAATGAGAATCATATATACATAAACATAAAAAACTAACTTTTGGTAGTTCGATGTAACCAAAAAAATAAGCGTAATAGTAATCTGTAAGAGCGAACGAGATGTGGTAAGGAAAAGCAGTTGAGGTGAGATTAATAGGTTTCACACATTCAATTTTTTTCATAGTATGTAATGCATGAAAATATTTATTATGTTACGTGTATTATGTAACGCTATTGCTGACAAAGCAGGTTTCAATGAGACAGTTACAAGACCAAATAAACTGAATTAAAAATAGTTTTTAATCATGCATTTGTTAATTGCCTACAGCCTTATTTTTTTCCTCAGTGTGCCGCTGTGAATTTGATTTATGCATGTGATTTGTATTTCCAGGTTTTTTTGCTGACCAACAGAAACTGGTTATGTAGAGTTCAAAACATTACAAAAGCATGTGTCTCAAATAGGAATCGACAATCACATATAAAGAATACCTTGACAGCAGTCGCCAGAAACGAACCCATTACCTGTGGAATGCGAGTCAGAATTGTATTAACCTAACTGAATGTTCTTTTGCTAGTACTTAACAGTTCTGTAATATAATTTTAGGGTAGCAGCAACAAAACATTTTGTTTTAGTTGTTGTTTAGTTGTTGAAGTTGTTCTGTTGGAGGTGCTGTCTGCTTTGTGGTAGGAAAGCAGTGCTCTTCTGTAGCAATCATATGTACAGTAGCAAATACAATCACAGACAGGATAACAACAAATAGTTCTGCTGGCATTACTATCTACACTGAAGAGCCAAAAAAAAACTGGTACACCTGCCTAATATCGTGTAGGGTCCCCTGAGCACGCAGAAGTGCCGCAAGATGACGTGACATGGACTCGACTAATGTCTGAAGGTATGCAGGAGGCAATTCACACCATGAATCCTGCAGGGCAGTCCACAAATCCAATCTGAGCCAATTGGCGAAAGGGTTGCACGTCTGTCACGTTTAATGATTCCCGTCAGTCGTCGTTTGTCCCGTTCTTTCACGATCTTTTTCCGGCTGCAGCGATGTCGAAGATGTGATGTTTTACCGGATTCCCGATGTTCAAGGTACACTCGTGAAATGGTCGTACGCGAACATCCAAATGTTATCGCTACCTCGGAGATGCTATGTCCCATCTCTCGTGCGCAGACTAAAACACCACGTTCACACTCATTTAAATATTGATAAGCTGCCATTGTAGCAGCAGTAACCGATCTAGCTGCCGACCGCATCGCGTTACTCTTATTGGTTCCATACCTCTGTTATTTGCATACGCACGCCTATACCAGTTTTTCTTTGGCTCTTCAGTGTATATTAATAATCTATGGTACCTACAGCCCATTAGATATCTGTCCCTATTTTTACTATCTAGATTGCTCCTACAACTATATCATTTTTTCAGTGGAAATAATTATAAAAAAATAATAAAATGAGTCCTATGTAAGCATGTTACTTCACTTTGCTATGTTCTAATGGCACCGGGCACGGAGTTAACCCAGTTGAACGCACAAATAGAAAAGGATCTGTCAGCAGAAACGATACTTTGCTCTGAACAAGAACGTAGCCCTATTGGTCAACACTCTTAAGTCTGACTGGTGTTCTCAGGTCTCTCCTCAGAAAGGAGAGCGTGTGGTGTGGTTCTTTTCTCTCTTTGGCATACCGTTCCCTCTTGCGACCTCGCCTATGCCTGTTTTGCCTTGAAACAGATGTTTCTGTGGGCTTCGTAACTTGGGTCACCAGATGACAAAAGGTTTTTGTGGCTGTTGTAATCAACTGTTTAAACTAATCCAACCTACCAATTTTTCAGTATTTTCACGCAGTGCTCCTAACTACGAGGCCCCTACTTTGCTTCGGTCCTCATGAGGGAGTGATCGAGAATACACCCGATCAGAGCAGAGTCCTTAATAGCCTAGGTGACGAAGAACGAGGGGCTTTTCAGGAAATTCCAGGATATCTCGGAACTGGCACTCCTCAATCTCATAAAATACTGGTATGGTCACCACTTACACCTTCACTGTTTTTTTCAGGACACCACCGCAGCTATGTAGGCGCATACCGCGTCAAGGCGTCATTGGGAGGGGAATTGCCTCCGTGGATATTACCACCATCACAACCATCAC
>NQII01001032.1:317994-355384 GCA_002778355.1 Clitarchus hookeri | reverse complement strand
CTTCTGGGAGAACGACTCTGTTCAACTCATGGCACCTCCTCTGCATGGCATTTGTGTAGCCCAAGGCCCAGACCTGGCCCATCGCCGCGCCCTGGGTGGGAATTCTTCACGTCCAGGTTTTGCCTTTAAGAAACCTCGGTCGCGTCTTTACGTGGATTTCAGTGTTCCACATTCAAGCCGCGGGCCGTGGAGTGGCGTGGAGAGATTTGGGCGGATATTAACGACGAGGTCTGGAGAGTCCAATGAGGGCGAAGTGAGGTGGCTGTGGAGCAGCGCCAGAATGCAAGGGCAAGGAAAAAGGGAGATCTGCGAGAAAATCCGCCGACCAGCGGCATACATTCTCACGTGAGAAAATACGGGAGCGACCCCGCCGAGGATCGAACCCAGTTCGCCTAGGTGGGAGGAGAGTATTCTGACCACTACACCACCGCAGCCTCACAGCTCAAACAGAAGGTGGACGGGTTTCTATTTTCTGCTTGTCCCCGACACTGATTCGGCAATCGCCATCAGATCTGTCAAAATCACATGGTCAAACAGCAACGTGGACGTTCGTTTGCACTTAGTTATCTAACGCATTCATAATTATATCCCAAATATGTTTTTTTTTCGTTAATTTGAATTTAATCTAATGTCATTAAAACCCAGATAGGTGGTGTACTGACATCTACAAACGTGAATTTATATAAACAGCATTGTAATCTCGAATACAGTTTACGTAGTTTCAATAATCCCATTGGCAGCAAAAAAAAAAAAAAGAGGGTTTCAATTTTAGAACACGGAAACTTGCTACTGAAGCAGTCGGTATGCGCGCAGTGCTCCATATTCTATCTACGGTCATAGCTTTGAACCAGAGATGTTGAACCAATCGTACTGTAAAGCACATGCTTTAGAACTATCGTATACTATGTTTGAGCCGTGTAAGACGGAACTGGTGTTAACTTAGAAAGTCCTGCCTCGCGTGGTTCTGTGGTCGATCAGCACTCCCGCGGTGGTTGAGAAAGGACGGGGAAGAGCCCGGTGGCGGGCGACTTGCGCCCTTGTTGCGCGCGGGGGGCTCACCCGCACAGAGGTGAGGCTGCGTGCGGAGCATTCCTCGCCTGCTCGGCGCCTCGCTGGACCACGGGCGCATCTCATNCCTTCTCGCTGGTCCCAGGTAACAAGCCCGCACGGCCGACACCCGTCCTTGATCTCCGCCACCACACCACCGAGAGGAATACACAGCCACCTCGCTCACGTCGCAGATTGCAGTGCAGTTGTGAATGGTACGCACCGTTGCCAGACAACTCCAGCTTTGCGACGAAACTAGCAGGCTGAGTAACAAACTGGTGGCGAAGGAAATGGCCTGATCAAGAGAATTTGATCTACAACCCTCAAGTGAATCCAATCCTGCGACGCAAAGCTAAGTGGCTTTTTTTAAAAACTGAAACCTGTGAGAAACCCTATCATTGTGTTTGCATGGCTTGCACGCAACAAAATGGGTACATTTTTTTTAGGCTGCAAAAAGTAACTTGTCAGGCAACCGTGCACGCAGGAACAAGGACGGCGTTAACGACAGAAACCACGTACTGGAAAGAGAGAGTGAATGTCTGTTACACCGCAAACGGTAATCTATGAGTGAGACGCTCTCTAATTACGCTTTCTTCCCGCTAAATATAATTTTTTTCAAAGTTCGGTTCAGCGGCATAAATACTTTTAAACCACCAAGCGACAAATTTACCCTTTTTTTTTCTGCAGCGTGAGAAAAACGAGTTAGTGGAGTAAATTCGAAAAATAAAACAGCGACGAGTTGTTTTACTTTCTTCCGGAGATGCAGGAATTAACCCCGATGAATGAGAAAAAAAAGTATCTTGAGGTTTTTTTTTTAATCTTTATTTATTTTTTTTATATACGCGTGGTGTTTGAATAACAAAGTTATAACTGAATTTACTGTGTTTACTTGATTTTTAAGCAGTTTTTTTTTATAGAAATCCAGCTTTCTTAAATGGAAATAGCTAATTTTTGTGTGTGGTTTGGCGGGATTTTTTGAAGACCTGTTGGCAGCACTGCACGTTGCATTCGCACGGAAAAACGGCGGTCAGCCCAGCAGGGACGTAAAGATCAATTCACACTGAAGTTAAGGCTCCCGCCAGCCTAGCGCTTGAACTGCGTTGCCGAGTGTTTGAATTACTCGTTGTCCTACGAAACTATTAAAAGTGCTTCCAATTTGCTGGTCTGCGAAAATAACATACACTTTAAGTGATGGCTGTTGAGTTCTTCCAGCACGTCGCACACATTAGAAACAGTATTTAACAGCACTCTAGCATTACTATTTGTGTGTGTATGTATGTATATATATATATATATATATAAGTTTTTCAAAGTCCTTATTTCAAAATTTACGCGTCAAATACATACAAAAATACTCAAGGACCCTGCATTGAGCCTTGCTACAGACTTTCGACCAATAAAATAATAGGGTCACTGCTAAAAGTCCCATGGGTACACGCAGCATGACGAGAACACTGCACGCCAATTCAGAGCCTTGTACTTAGTGGTAAAGGCCCACTTGGTGCGCGTGGCATAGTCACCCTTTTCGCTCTCGCGCTTCTCATTTAATCTTGCGTGTCATGCAATGAACGGAAAAACTGTGATACAAATCAATCCTTGTGTTTTTTATTTTGTAAAAATAATATGAAAATGTTAGAAGGTGACAAAATATTTATATTTGTGAGATGCAATGGAAATACTCCATTAAGACTGGCGTGTTATGTTGTATGTGTATTTTTTCATAATATGAAAATATGTAGTTAACATTTATCATTGTTTATATACTAATTTATAATAAACGAAGGTTTTATATTCATTTCTTTGTATTTTAGGAAATTCCCTTGATGTCAAAATGCCGAAAACAGCTCCAGGTAGGAATACTGGCCCTTTTCAGAAAATAAATCCCTCGGCTGACACACTTGTGTGGGTTAATAACACGTTAACCCCCTAATTTTCTAATAACAGGCAATGTTATTACGTGGCAAGTGTTCACAAATGGCAGTTACGAAATTAGGCTAACACCACTCACGAACTTGTTTCATCTCATGTAGTTTCTGACATTCTACGAACAAATAAATAAAATCCTGAATATGTAAAGGCTGTGTTTCTCCGCTAGTCGTCAGATTAGGTCGTAGTTCGTATTGTGCAGTATTGTGCAGACTACCACAATTTCCATAACGAATCACATTACAGACTGTGTAGGTACCTGTAGTTCAGGATAATCCTGCACGAAATTTTAAACCCGGATTTACGTGTTCACGTTAACTGGCACGCTGTTTCACGGTGCTGAGAGGTCCTGGGTTTGTGATCCCGGGTAAAGGGCGCCACCTACTTGGAGCTTAGAAGCAAGCAAGCGATAAGAACGACAATGACACGCGTTCCTAGTGCCCCGTCACTCTTACGCGCAAGGCGCTGTGCTTGCGTGCAGAGTTCCCGTCGTGCAGCGCGTACCTGTGGGTAGGGGGCGCCTGTTTTCCGCGAAAAGATTTCACGACAAGTTGTGTTCCAACACACTCTAGTTCAGGACCACTATCTCGATTGGATAATTTGAATGGCGACAGGTCTTGTATGTCTGCCGGCGAGTCGCAGACGGTCAGTGTCGGAGAAACTTGATTCTGATTGGCTCGGACAAAGAGCCTCTTCGCACAAGGACCAGCGGCCAATGACCAAGGGAAGGCTGCAAGTGTGCACATAAGATATCGAAGTCTAGCCTCCACGTAAATATTTTCGCGAATAACAGGTCGCCCTACATGTGAGGCTTGAAGCGGTGACCCTATAACTTTATTGATGGAGAGTTTGCAGCAAAGTTCAGTGCAGGTCCCTGTGTTAGTTTCGCATGTTTCCTGACCGGTGCGTTTTGAGATACAGCAGTATTAAAAAGCGGTTTTTATCTATGCAGCGGTGGCGTAGTGGCCAGGGCGCTCGCCTCCCACCACGGCGATCCGGGTTCGATCCCCGGCGGGTTCACTCCCGGATTTTCGCATGTGGGAATCGTGCTGGACGATGCCGCTTCGCGCGGCGGGTTTTCTCGGGGTACTCCCGTTTCCCCCGCCCTTGCACATCAGCGCCGCTCCATTTTAGGGTCTCATTTCTGTCATGCTCGGGGATGACGGTCACCTACGGGTCCCAGCTGGAAAGACCGTCACTCGGAGGGTGTTGCCTTGCCCTGGGTGCACTCCCCACACGCTCGAAAATATAATTTATAATATGCATGATTCATTGAGAGTGTGTTTTCTTCTCGTACATTGATATAAAAGAAATACGTTTAGTGGTTTCGTAAAAAAAAAAAAAAAGCGGATTTTGTACCCTTTCCAACACACGTGTAGTGACAGATAGAGATGCCATTGAAGCATTGCTTTCGGTGGACGAGCACGCTATAAATGAAAGTATTGTAATGACGAGACCGGTACCCAGCCATATAGTCGGTTCACGATTGGAACAGACTTTCTTGAAGCCCTGCTAAAGATTTACTTTCAAGCCCATTTCGTATCCTTCCGCCAAAGGTAAACAAACATTGCCATGTGGCAGTCACATGGCAATGTTTACATTCAATGTTCACATTCCACTGTGTGTGTGTATATGTGTTCGTACATGCACGTACCCATTATAAAAGTCATGTATATATTATTAATGGATATTCCACAAGCGTAAAGTTTTTAATCTTGAGAATTTCACACAAAAGAATATGCGATGCCAGCGAAAAAACATTTCATTCTATAAACCCAAAATGCGAGTATTTTGATGAATCGATAGTTGTTGTCTATTTACAATAGATTGTTAGTGACTTTCGATAAATTCCCGTACATCTACGGCAAGATCATCAGTATTGATCGAAATTGCTACAGACGTTAAAATGGCGTGGTGGTATACTGAGTCGGATGTTTCGCGCAATTGTAAAACGTTATTTAAAAATGGTTGTGACGGTTTTCGACAGGACGGCAGAGTTTGCGAGTGAAGGGTTCTACGTCTTCGAAAATGTGAAAACAATTCTAATGTGCAAATACGGCAACGTTATAATACAGTGGCAAAGGAAAGACACGTGTACGAAACACATAAAAACAAAACGAGAAAGTGAGCACAAATTAAAATCATACGTTCCAAATAATAAAGAGCGGATATTAGTAAAACAAGACAAATAAATGAATTATTATAGGTTAAACGAGATAATCGCACAAATTCTTTGGCACGTGTGTGAACAACACAAGGACTGCGAAGGTTAGTAAACAAACGGCCGTGTTACTTTAACTTTGAGCGTAATAATGTGACTATGCAAGAAAAGTTGAAATCTAAACATGTTAGCATAACGTCATTAATAATTGGCACAATAAGATAAAATTCTTTTCGACACCCATTTGTAAGCGATAAATTAACAATTACGTTAAAACTTTGGAACTATTTCCTCTCTTTGTGTTGGCAACCTAACGGCATAACTGTATCCGCACTCGCCACTGTGTGTAATGTTATATGCATGTCGCTAACGGCTTGGGTGTTTTTCCAAAGGTTGATTTTCAAAAGTTTCTTCCAGTCGTGAACCGACTGTAGATGGCTCATATCCAGCCCACCAGCGTGGCATGATTTATGAACGCCGATTCTGGAGCCAGGTGGTTCGGACACCCACCACACCCTCAGATGTCCCGTCATCTTTGGCCCCTTTGTGCATAACCGTGTGACGTCAAGACGAAACTTTTAACTGTCCACCAACATCGGCAACGATCAAAAGGACACTTAGCAATCAAAGTTCAGCTCTCCACGCCCACACAAACACACGTGCGATTGAGGCAAGTGACGTTATTCTGAGCCTCAGATGTGTGTCTTCAAGCAACGTTATGCAGCATTCCATTGCATCATCCCTGGACCGGAGACGATCTCGGGAATCACCCGGGGCGGATGAAACCGACATTGTGTGGCAAGACGTACTCTGAAATAAAGATTACGCCAAACTGTACTCTTGATATAAATTTAAAAAAACAAAATATATTACTAACAACACTCAGCTTACAGGAAAAAAAACGCGAGGTGTTATAACGTCGTATATTTAATGCTAACGTACTCTTGATTAAAAATTGGCAACTTGAAATATTTCTGAAATTGTTATGGGGGAATATATATATGGCTTAAGGTCTCATCGACAACAATGTCATTGGAAATGGAGCAAGTTAGCAAGTTGCTCAGAGAAACAGGAACAGGGAAGGAATAGACCATGACCAGTATTCAAGAACCGTCCCAGCATTCGTCCTTAAGTGATTTCGGGAAACCACAGAAAACCAAAATTAATATGGCTGGACAGAGATACGAACTCGGGTCCTCCTGAACGTGAGTCAGAAGTTTGATCACTGCGCCACCTCGCGTGTTGCAGAAGCGTATAAGTAAGGGCAGTGATATTTCGCGAAAATATTTCGAGACAAGATACTGTCCAAAGCACTGTTGGGTCGTCCAGCTTCTTTGATTGGCTAACAAATGTTCTGGCCCGTGTTAACCGTTTGCGCACGAATCACGAAGGTTCAGTGTCGGAGTTACTTAGTCCTGAGTGGCTTGGTCAAAGACGGACACGGCACCAGCAGCCAATGGAGGTATAACAACAGCTGAGGCGTGTATATAGTATTTAAGTCTACTGTGGGCTCCGATTTTTACGCGAAAANAAAGAACCTTGGAACAACTAAGGTCAAGTGCAGAATAAAATAGAGGCATTTTTTTGGATTCTGGCGTATGGCCGAGGTAAAATCGCATCCACGTTCTGTCAGCTGGTAGGTAATTGAACAAAATCAACGCCTCTACTGGGGACACTTGCTTTCCGCAGAGGGATTTACAGCAGACGCAGGCTAGTCGTCGACGTCCCACGAGGGCTCTTGCAATCTTACTCTGGTTGTTTCCCGCGTGGCTTAGCGAGAAGACGTTGTTCTCACCTCACCGGGCCAGTCAGAACGAAGCTACCCCGCTACTGAACGTCCGTGATTGACGGGCAAACACATTAAGACGCGTGGCAGTTATAATGGCCTAATCACGAAAGTGGATCTGAAATAGAGCGTTTTGGAGCAGCGAAACAGGTGGCCCCAGGCGGTTCTTAAACTGTGTTAACAAAATGAGGCGACACTGGTAATACGTAACGGTGCGTCTTGCCTTGATATGCTTCATTAGACCAGTCCGTAATAAACTGCGTCCTGGTTGAGTAGACGTCTTGTAAAAAAATAAATTAATTATTGGCAATCTTTCTCATAATTAACTTCCTGCCGTTTAAGAGCTTGCGTTGTTATAAAACATAAAAAGATGACTCGCATTTTTTTTATTGGCAGTTTTCGTGCTTGCGTTTCGAGGTTACAAGTTTCAAATAAAGTTATTTTCTGCTAGCATCAAGGGGAATTCAAAGAAGGTTCTAATTACGGTAATATTGTGACTTGAACGCGGGTGATGAGCTATTATAAGAACGTGACATAAACTCGTGGGTGTGTTGGGATACCTTGAATTTCACATGTGCAAGATTTCCTTGCTGATAAAGGTAATTACACTCATCAGATTAATGGGTGCTTGTCGATTTAATTTTTCTGGTATTTTTTACAAGATGCATAAAAAGTCATCACTTTAGCTAATTAAAACATCTTCCCGATTCGTTGCTTAAAAAGAGTTGAACAGAGGGGAAAAAGTGACTGTTACACAGAATGTAAAAAAAAAAAAAAATCCGAAAACTCTAAGTACTTGATACAAGAAAACAAATTTAAAACATTTCGCTAGAGGGTGCCCATGCCAGGAGATGCGTAGTTTGGCCCAACTAACACGTGTTGAAGTATTACCGCGCTCATTAAAAATCCTATCATACACATGTCAACTCAATTATATCTTTTATTTTGGTAAGCAAGGATCACAGAATGAAATATCCGTCCTTCAAATGAAATCTTTCGGCCGAACGAAACCACGCAACGATAAAATACGCAACCGAGCATGATAAGCTTGCAAATACCAGCCAGTTGTAGATACAGGTGAGACTAGCCACATTCTCCAACGCAGCGGGGAGATAACAGACTTTCGTCGGTTCAGGTGATGAGTTTTCAGTCGGCCAGAAAAATTAAAACGCGACGTAAGCGAAGGGCAATTGCCAATGAAATATTCACCTTTTCACGGTCACGTACAGACCCCAAACGCTTCGCATCAAGCCCGTTGAAGTGATGATTCAAGTACATACATTCGTCTAGTGTAGAAAGTGTCAGTTAAACACGTCCACCATCCCGAAAAAGTGCAAAACTTCATCGATTACAAAAACAAAAAGTTGTATTGTCGCGCTATTATTTTGGGACAAGCTAGACTTCAATGCCCTACACGCACGTGAGCCCAGTCCGTGATTTCATAGGCTGATGACTTTTGTACGAGGTCATTTAACTGTGTGAATGTGTTGCAGGATACTGGCCACTCTCGCGCTGAACTGTTGTTATTGGCTGACGCGGTCCTTCAGGTTGTACCACACAAATTGTCAACTAATGACTAGGGGCAGTGATATTTCGCGAAAATATTTCGAGACAAGATACAGTCCGAAGCACTGTAGGATCGTCCAGCTTCTTTGATTGGTTAAAAAAATTTCTGGCACGTGTTAACAGTTTGCACACGAATCACGAAGGCTCAGTGTCGGAGTTACTTAGTCCTGAGTGGCTTGGTCAAAGACGGACACGGCACCAGCAGCCAATGGAGTTATAACAACAGCTGAGGTGTGTATATAGTATTGAAGTCTACTGTGTGCTCCAATTTTTACGCGAAAAGTCACTGGCCCTACTAATGACAGAAGTCATATGCGCGTACAGCGACTTGAAGTTTAGTCTGGTGCCGGATAATGATGCGAATTTTGCAATTGTTGAAGCATAACTAGTCATGGAATAATTTCGCGAAAAAAATCAGGACACCCTGACTATTCGTCACTTAATTATGCGATATGCTGCAGATTTATAAAATGAATGGCGAATGTTGTTTTAGCATTTGTATAACCCCCTCCCTCCACTCAAAGAACAACTGAAAAACTTAAGTAGTTGTATGCAGTACCGGCAGTAACCAGGAGTAAAGTTAAAGCTTGGTTATGACACCAAAAACCAATATACTGTTATCACGATAGGCTTTTAGAGTAAATAATGGTGATTTACTATTAGGTACGTGAGTGGACATAATTTTTTACACCTCTGTGTTCAGCTGTGGCGAAAGGGTTACAAAAAATTTAAGAAGGCATCGTTTTCCTACCTGCACATATTTTAACAGGCATACCGACTGGCAAGCGGCCTGTAAAGTTGGTAACAATGGAGGGAAAGCAGTTCCATGCCCTAACATTGAATTAAAAGTGTCTGGTAAAAATGTGTAAATACTGAAATTATTAGTTTTTGCTTTCAGTTTTTTTAACGCGTACAAGTGTAAATATTTACCTTTTCTTAATAATTTCACAGTTTCACTTAACACAAGCATGAATAAAGTGACCAGGCCTATGGCAGGAGCCGCGGTGGTGTAGTGGTCAGACTACTTGCCTTTCACCTAGGCGAACTGGGTTCGATTCCCGACGGGGTTGCTCCATGATTTTCGCACGTGGAAATCGCGCGTCGGCGGATTTTCTCGGGGGTCTCCCGTCCCCCTCCTTACATTCCTCCGCTGATCCATATTCACCTCACTTCACCCTCATCGTATCTCAAGAACCTCCCAAACCTCTCCATCCCCACTCTCCAGGCCTATAGCAATGTACATTTTACATATGGCAGGAGAATACACAGAGTGCATACAAATATATCATAAGCAGGATTTTAAAAAGTGCTCAGTTTACCGTGAGCAGCTTATAAGTGATAGTGCTGATGATGGAGGGCTGTTCAATGTCGAGGAAACTCAGTTTAAGTCTGTGACTGATTCAGACTGTGTGTTTGCAACATAGAGTAACACCTGTATTCGCCACGTCAAATTTAACCTAACGATAATGTAAAAGGCGAAGTATTCCATCTACGCTTCGTCGGTACGAACAGGAAAATTTCGCGAGTTAAAAGTTCTTCAGGTTTAACTCCACAAGATTCGATCCGCATTTTTTTTGCAGGCTAATTATTGATTCGGGGTTTAACAAAGCGTGTTTAATAAACCACGACCAATATCAAACCTAATTTTAAATGTACGTGCGAGTGTGGTCTCGATTGTCAAACGAATCCGTGAAATTTTATTATCCTTATTCGTCGTAGTATGGGTACAGGTGTAAGTAGGTCAACTGCCGGTTGCTTGTGAAACTAGAAACGGTCTTTGAACGAAAATGGGAAAACGAAAAGTCCAGTCGCCAATCAGGAAACGAAATTTCCACTTTAGGTTCCTCGCCCCGAACAAGCTGGGAACTTTTATGGTACCATAACACAGTCGCGCCGTATTTGACAGCGTTCTTCTAGCGCAGACGTTCAACGGACCGATTATTATTCTGTTAGTGTCCGGGTCATAAACACGTCGGCATTAATTGACCCCTGTACCCCCCGCGCCGCTCTTCGCGTCTGACAAATCCGTCCACGGACGGCGTTAATAGAGACCTCTAACGTAATTAAACGTTACGCTCGAGCTGTTTTAACAAGTGCAAAACACTTGGAGGACGGGACGGGCCTAATTTGCTTAACGAATTTACTCGCCACTCGCTAAGAGGGAAATACTACGCCCCTCTTTCCCCCTTCCTTCTTTTCCTACTTTATTCCCTACCTCCCCTTCCGACGCACTCACCGAGCGAAGCCTTCTCCGTGATGCGACAATTAGTGAAACTCACCCCGGCCTCATTACGGCGCTTTTTGTTCTCTCGGAGGCGTGCAAATTAGCCGGCTGCGCCTTAAGAGACGCAAATTACATGTAGCTGCCCCCCCCCCTTTTTCTACATGACGACGACCGTGTAAAACAGCCTCGCAAACAATGCACTCCTCGCTCGTTAGATGACACCGGGCGATAAGACAATTAGCCCCGGGTTCCTCAGCCTGTTGTACTACCCGAGCGACGGACATCGGGCTGCTGGTCTGCTAAACACAGCTGGAGATAAGACGTGTGAAGATAGCGTAGTTGCGGAGCAATTGGCCGTGCTGCCGGTTTACGCCGCTGTAGTAGTTTCTTGTCTCCGTTACTACGGTTACCAGTCATTCAAAACATTTTCACGTAAGCACAGTTCAAATCAATAAATTTGGTGTTACATTCAGAGAAAATTAATGTCTTCTTAACCCTTTCATACCCACTTTAATTTACGGTCTCAGGTTTATGACGCGTGCTTCTTTCGTTGTCACAGCCAATTGTGACCTAGGCTAGTCAGACGGTTTGCGAATAATTTACCCACAGGTAAAGACATTGGACATTCGCAGTGTGCTGTACAGACCAACAATTGCATGCACGTGCGGACTGTACACAGTTGTGTACACCGGGTCTGAATAAGTTAGGCTGCTGTTTCGACTCTGTATTATTAAGTACTTATGACAGGACTGCGGGATAAGAACATTCGATTTTACTATCGTAGGTCCACAATTAGATTAAAATCGATCTCAAAAAGTTTATTAATTAACCACTCCATGACTGAATTGCTTTCGGGTTACTAGCTTCGGCCGTACCGGGTAAATCATCGATAATGTCTGTGATGATTGTATAGTCCGTTAATGGTTGCTGCTCAGGTTCTACTTTCAAGCTATTACTCCGCCTCATGGTAACAAATCTTAACATTGTCTAAAAAAATTACACCAAATGGACAACGCACCGAATTTGTGCGCACTTAGTTTAATTATATTTTGCATGAGAACTAATTTTTACTGGGCATTACTAACATAGCTCCTTTACTTTCTCTCTGTTTTCATTCAATTTAATTTTAAATAAAATACTATAATTTATAGATAAGATACGTATAAGAAAGAGTTCTGATAAACCGAAAATAAAGTACCTCTTTGTTTACTCAAGTATAAATCGCTTGTGATGTGTGACATATTAAAAAAAACAACCAAACACGTCATACATAGGCAGTTTTCTCGAAGGTTCGAGTCAAAATGTGTGAAAATACCGTGAATAGACTATGTGCTGTACCGCTTGGTTGCTAACCTACCAACTCGCACATCCAACTATGGCTTTCCCAGGATTCAAACCCGGAACCTCGCGCCGGCGCCTTTCACGACTTCGGGAACTGACTGGAGGTGTTCTCGTAATTGATCAAGATTGCGGTCGCGTGCGCAGGTTCCATCTGATGACGCCGGGAAACACCTGCTAATTTGCAAGCGAATGGCTGTTTAGCTTTAACAAGCCGGAGTAGTGTTGCCGCATAATTACGCCGATGGGCTGAACAGCTCAGGCAAATTGCTGACGTGCACAGTGCTTCCGCTCTGTCGACGTTGCGGACGCGACGGGAAACTATCATGGTAGAGGTGGCTCATTAAAGAGAGTAAAGCTACAGAATACCTGTGTACAGTCCATTCACGGCTACTCTCTGAGAAATTATTTGTAAATTTACCATATCAGTGTATACGTACAGTGACAAAGCGCGAATGGTAAATTATTTTCCCATGCATGCATGGTAGCGATCCTAGAGTTGCTCAGGAAACAGTCAAATGCGTAGGGAAATTCCCAATGTTGTATAGTAGCAATGCTAAACATTCCCATATTTTCAGCCCGACACGTAGTATTATTTCCGTACACCGTATAGGTTAAAAACTTCCATTAGAGTTTAGGAAATTTACGAGGAATTTTTTTTTACAGTGTACCTTCAAAACTTTTCTGAAGCCCTGCTTAAGTTTTACTTGCAGGCTATTCCACCACCTAACGCAAACAAAGCTTAACTAAGTCTAGAAGAAAAAACCAAAGAGGAGGAAACTGCGGTGGTGTAGTGGTCAGACTACTCGTCTCCCACCAAGAGGAACTGGGTTCGGTTCCCGGCGGGGCCACCCCCGGATTTCCGTACGTGGCAGTATAGATCATGCCGGACGAAGCCGCTGGTCACGGGTTTTCTAGGGGGTTTCCCGTTTCCCCCTCCCCTTGGATTCCGGCGCTGCTCCATACTCATCGAATACCTCTGTGTTAAGAGCCGTCGGAAACCTCTCCACTCCATTACACCAAAGGGACAACGCACTGCATTCGTGCGCACGCAGTTTGATGTTTTGTATAAGAACAATTTCTTACTTGGCATTACCAACACGCCTATTTTCTCTCCGTTTTATTCATATCAACTATATATGAAATATAATTTATCTACAAAATATAAGTAGAAGTTCAATTCAATCAAAAATAAGATACTTTTATGATAACACAAGTATAAAACGCTTGTGATACATGACATATTCAGGAAACAATCAAACCCATCGTGTTTGGGGTGGATATTCAATGGCTTTATTCAGAAAGTGTGAAGAAATCGCGAATAGACTATACTCGTTTTTTTATACGGAACTATTAATCGTGCGTCCAATATGCTGATCTACGAAAAGACGGCTCACTTCAGACGAGGGCTGTTGTGTGCTTTCAAGACGTCACGCATATTAGATACGCCATTTCAGAGCTCTCCAAAAATGGCTAAAAACGGCTTTTCAAAGTATTGTATCTCAAAATATACGCGTCGAGCACATGCAAAACTACATTGAACCTTCTTAGAGACTTTCCACCAATAAAATAATATGGAATACGGTCACAGCCGAAAGTCTCATAGGTACACGCAGTGCGACGAGAACACTGCACGCCAGTTGAGAGCCTTGCGCTTAGCGGCGATGGCGTACTTGATGCGCGTGGCATTGTCACCCTTACCGCTCCCGCTCTTCTCGGTCTCACGCGGTAAAAAGATCTAAGTGAGCGCAAGCCTTAATGCGCCCGTCTTCCTGGAACTTTTTCCCACGTTTAGGCCGAAAAGCGCGGGAGCGATAAGGGCGACACTGCCACGCGCATCAAGTACGCCATCGCCGCTCTGAACTGGCGTGCAGTGTTCTCGTCGTGCTGCGTGTACCTATGGGACTTTCAGCTGTGACCTTATTATTTTATTAGTGGGAAGTCTTTAGGAAGGTTCAGTGCAGGCCCCTATAGTAGTTTTGTATGTATCTGATGCGTGCATTTTGAGCTACAGCGCCTTGGAAAGGCCGGTTTTAGCGGTTTTGGAGTACTCTGAATTGATGTTTCTAACGTATGTGATATTCTGAAAGTACTTAACAGCTCTCGTCTGAAGCGCGTGTTCTTTTCGTAGATAAGTAGATTGGGCGCACGCTTAATAGTTTCGTTGAAAAACGTGTATTTCGAACACTCTGCAACGCAGTTCAAGCGCCAGGTAGGCGGGCGCCTTAAGTATTCTGTGGTAATACCCTATGAGTGTGAAGCAATAGTTGTCTCGCAGCTAACTGGGCCAATTTTTTAATGCCCTGCTTTCCGAATAGTCAGTATGCACTTCTAAAAACATACTCGTGCTTACCAACCCAATATTTACTTGTGACTGTGCGGCCGGGTTGTCATATAATTCGTAACAGACTTCCCGCACCATCTTGAGGCACTGGCATAAACTACGCAAAATGGAAAATATAGGAGTCTGTCGAGATTCTATTCTAACATCTTCATAATAGGTACAAATAAAAAAAATTTTACACTGTAGTTAGGTTATGACACACCATATAAAATGGGAATAGGCGACTTCTGAAATGAGCTCCTACATCAACGTTCATTATTTTAAAATGTACTGCTTAAAGTTATTTAAATGGGAACGTATCCCTCACCTCAGATTTATCAGTTTTTTTGGCACAGCTACTGTTTTAAATGTCGTATCGACAAATAATAAGTTATATCTTCGAAAAATGTCTTTAATTGTTATAGATACTGACTTGGTTGTAATTATTGTTTGCGTGGTAATATTGAACACAATCTAATAGTACCGATTTAAAAAAAGTGTACTACCGTGTTGAAGCAAAAAATACACGATTTCGAAATGACGGACATCGATCCGCCTTAAGCTTATATCGATCAAGTCAAATTATTAAAATAGTAGTATCGAAGAGTGAGTGAAGAGATTTGGGTGGCTCTTAACATCGAGGCGTTGAGAGCCGAAGCAGCGAAGAAATTATTCTTCTCTTTAGTCGGTTTTGGTACTGCACACTGCGATGTTTAGTGCTGAACGACCTTTACTGATGCTCGTAACCCGAGTTATTGCTATAGGTTATGACTAGTTCATATCGCTACTACCGAGCACAACGCTTGCCGCTAATTGGTTTTGGTAATTAAACAAATTGACTTTCGGATCACACATAGTACGTATCAAATATTTTTATTTGTTTTTTTGCAATATCTTAAACGTTAATTTAATAATGATCTGAAATTGTTAAAATCTTTCTTCGGCGCCAATGGGGATGAAGTAAAACCGGAGATGGATTAAAAATGACATGCCGTTGGAGCAGCGTTGGAATGCGGTGTAAGGAGGACGCGAGGGTACTACTTCGAGGAAACCCACCCGTCATAAGAAACTACTGCTTGAGCAGTGTATCGAACTCACTGCCACTTACACTTGTTCATTTGACCTTGATCCCTTCGTTACCCACAACTACCCCCAACATTGCCTCGACCTCATTCACGGCGAGGTGTGCAGTGGTTCAGTTCCAACACCCTTGCTTTTGTAACCGTAATGTACAGAATACGCGAGGAAATTGCCACATAGTTTAAAATAAGTAAAAAAAATTTTTTTTCTTTTGTTACCGTGGTTTGTTTACAAATAAAAGTAGGGAGGAAATATTGGTATTGTAAAGGTATTGTGAACAGTCGAATAACGAAATACGCGTAATCGCTTATGCCCTAGGATAAAATAGTTGTTCAAAAGTTTCATTTAAGTGACGTTACTTCTTTGTACTTTTCATGTTTATGACAGATAAAGTCAGGCTGCAACAGCAGATATCTCATTGGTCCACTGCTTTGGTGCAGGAGGTCCCGGGTCCAAGTCCCGACTGAATCCGTATTTAACTCATTTTCTTACTGCAGTTATAGTTGAATATCTTTCGGCGCAAGACTGATAATGACACACGAACGATTATGCACTTCCATAGCTAATGCGTCCATTATATTGTTAAAAAGCAGGAACACAGCAACATGGGAGATAGGGAATTACTGGCTTCCACTTGTTCGTCAGAGCGTGCAGTTGGGCCAGGTTGGGCCAGTTATTGTTTTAAAAAATTACTAATTTTTCACTTGAAATGCAAGTTTATATGGACGCATTCATTGCTCGGAAATGTTCCCTCCATCGTCCCCCCAACTAATGAGAAGAAGAGTAATTTTCAGTTATAGTTTTGAGGTTCATTATAGAAAAACTGCTACTACTGATATAGCAAAAACATTACATTTTCACTGTGTCACCTCATTGTATGTAATATTTTCAGAATATCTTGTATCATTATCATGAACAGCATAATGCTAGAACAAATTTTCAGTACACGTTTACTAAATAATGAAAACTAATACAGGAAAAAGACATTTAACAAATTTTTTGACATTGAAGAAGCGCTTAGGATTGTGCTCCCTATCTTGAACTCTCCTGAGAATAGACGATGTTACGTTCCTGTTAAAAAGTTTAGCTATAGTCTTACCGTATCGTTGTTCGGTAGGTTTTCAGTCAAAAATATTTAGATTGTTCGTGCCATCATATGGGAAATGGCGAGAAATTTTAAATGATGCATATATATCCGATGATATAAGTAAATTGAGCACTTTTAAAAGCCCTGCTTAAGATATACTTGTATGCTCATTGTGTATTCTTCCTTCATATGTAAAATCAACATTGTCACGGACCTGGCCACTTTATTCATGCGTAGGTCAAATTAAACTGTGACGTTATTAAAAAACGTAAATACTTTACAAATTTGCTTACCCTTACACTTTTATTTATTAAAAACACAGAAAGCAAAATAAATAATTTCAGTACTCACAAATGTATACCTAAATCTTTTAATCCAACGCTAAGTCATGGGACTACTTTCCCTCCGTCGTTATCAACTTTACTGGTCGCCATCCAAATATATGCAGGTATGGGCAGTAACATTTTTCAAAGGTTGGTTTCAGAAGTGTCCAGGTGTGAACAGCATTTAATACTCATTCAGGTATCCCCTGTAGTTGGTTAATTATATTTGTAATATTCGTAATATTGGACTTCAGCAGTTGTTCTTGACGTGAAAGACATGGGTGTGCTCAGAATAACAACTTCGTCTTGTATCAGTGCCTGTGTGGGGGAGTTGTTTACCCAAAGTGGAAACTTGTTTAGACATGCCATCGCCTGCTGAGTCACTGACACGCATGTTTCCGGTCTACAGTGTTTGCGCCACTGAATATAAATTATAATACAACAGGAAATAAGCCATTACGGAATTTCTCCAGGGTTTCTGGAGTTAGTGTACCGGCCCGACGCTAGCTCTGTGATTCTCCCCGTTTACTTGTGGCGCCACCGTGCGGCTGTTTTTTTCGAGATTGAAGACGAGAAGCCCAAGAGATGCACGTAAGGGCGACTTTGCCACGCACCTTGCTACCCGTCAGGTAGCTCGGTCAGCTACCGAGTTCTTCGGGTTGGTAAGCACACAAGGACAGGATGGAGTCGACAGGGCGACAGGAAACTGGAGGCAAGGAGCACAGTGGAACGGCTACTACTGCCCCTCCTTCCCCCGCTACTTCGAGCTCAACACAGCATAACACACAACACAGACTTGCACATACTAAGCAGGGGACACACAGCACCGGCAGGAAACCAGGCACAACCTCGTGCAGCTGTTCCTACAGACAACGCCTTCTCACCATCGAGAGAGGAAAACTCCACAAACGATAACTACGACAGCTCTAACACGACTGTAACACATGAAAACACACGTCCAAAAACATTCGCTCCACCGGTGTACATCCCTGACACCTCGCTACTTAAATACGTGGCTCTTCAATTCGGCGAATCATTCTTTGTGAAAATCATAGTCACCGACAGATAACACCTGAAGGTGCTTGTAAGAAACGAGAAGCGCTCTATTTTCTGCAAGTTCCTTCAGAATCATAATATGCCCTATTACACACACGCTGAGAAAAACGAAGGGCCAATTAAAATAGTCATCAAAGGACTAACACCTAAAGAACGAGCTCAAAAAATACGGCTTTAGTCCAATCCACGTCTGGAAATTCCTAACACTAGCTGACACACCTGCAGTCTATGGGGCTGTTGTAATGCATCAACACGAAGGTCCCGATGTACTGAAAATACCCACACTATTCTACACGCCAGTTCGCATAGAACTGTACAAACACTGCGCTGAAGATGCGGAGCAGTGCACGCGTGTGTGGTGGGCCACACTCAGAAATACTGCACACTTCGGCCAATCTGCGCTCTGTGTACATGAGAGTACACAAAGACAGATCGTACCCTTAAAGAAGAGAACAAAGCGAAGTGGAAATGTTCACTCTGCAAGAAAACATGTCACTCGGCTGTATGGAAACAGTGCGGAGTAATCCAGAAGCGCCTTGTGGCACGCAAAACAAAGGTTGGGCCCTAAACCCACCAAACAAACATGAGACACTAAGCAGGAAAACACGCTGAATTCCCTCCCCTTCAACCACAGAAAAGGCAGACTGGACAAGGAAACACTCGCAGGGAACAAGCACCCACACAGCAGCAAAGGGAAAAGCCACAACAACACAGGAGAAGAGACAACAACACAACAGAAAGCATGCCCACGTTAGCATAAATGCGTGAACTGGCCGCTTTTCTACAAGAAATATACTTCGTAACCCTAATGGACCACTTTACGCCCATAATCACACAGGCGAAAGCCANCCCGCTTTTCTACAAGAAATATACTTCGTAACCCTAATGGACCACTTTACGCCCATAATCACACAGGCGAAAGCCATGCCAACATTACAGGATAAGAAGATGCTGCTTCTCACAGCACTCGCCACTTTACCTCATTAAGTAAACAAATATTTTAGGACAACACTAACTATCACTCAATATTAAAATTAACTTAACTTTAATAATCAAATTAAAATAAATAAATAACTACAATAAAACCCCCCAGATCGCAGTAAAACTTAAATTCTTAACACATTACATTCACCTTCCCATCTCGGAATTCTCTGATAGGTCCGGGACGGAATGTAACACTTTTAATAAAATTACATGGCTCTAGTTTGCCTGTAAAAGAGGGGGGGACTACAGCAGAGAGCGGCATAGGGGCGGGGATGTGAATACTGCATTCTCCAGACTGGAAACCGAAAACCTGGCTGCTCACGACGCCAGAAATGGCGTCTGGGGGGTTTGGTAGAGGGTCCAGTGGCTACAACCTCCTTCCCACTAGGCGGCCGTGACATAATGAAGGATGCTGTGGGTTTGAGGAGAGTGGGGAGGGGACCCCCCGATGGGCAAGCACCACATTATCACAATATCACCAATTAAATCATAATACCATGTCCATTATTTTCACCAAGTTCACTAAAATCCCTCGTATGCGCAGTGGCCGTAAGGCCTAAGCATACTGACCTGCAAAAATCCACGAATAATTTTTTTTGTTAGGGGAGCGGGCCCCCTTAATTTTAGCGAGTTAGCGATGGCTCTAGTCGAGACAGATCAGTCGCCCGCACACAGGGCTGGGGTCAACACCTATATAGTTATACTCTACACTACTCCAAAGGTCAGCTGTCACTGCACCGGTCAAATAGGGCGCCCTGTCCAGGCTGGTTATGAGGAACTCGGGAAAGGTGGGAAATAGCCCCATTTACCACCCGTTTTCCAGGTCAAGAGACGCACATGCCAGTCGAGGTAGGGGTTGGAAGGCTAACCAAACTAAACTAAACTGATAGTAATCAAATACTATTTAAATAATAATAACTAAAAACCATGAAAAAAAAATACAGATAATATATAATTAAAAATAATGTATGTAAATATAAAATATTACAAATTATATACTGTTTAATATTATTAATACTAACTACGCATAATGACGCACCGAATTGATAGTCTGTTTCAGATCTGGAAGAAGAAAATTGTGTCCGGCCAATCAGGACGGACCATCCCCTCCACCGAAACACCCAGATTGCGGCCTATTAGTCTTCCGCGCCAATTTGAAAGAGCCTACTGTTGAGAGAGTACTGTCACAAGGTGTGCAGTACATAACCCAAGTAATTGAATTAATACAGGACTGCCGTCCGCCTCTTGGAGACACTGAAAGCCGGCTTCAGTGTTCTCACGCCCCGCAGCGGGACGCCACTTAAAGTGGCTATTCAAAATCCGGACAAGTCCCTGCCAGTGGACTTCATTCGCGAGGAGCTGCAGGCTCTGGGCTTCAAGCCTATTCCAATCTCGCCCAAGTACTCCCTTCGCGATAGGCAGCCACTCCACGTGTTTGTTGTGGAGCTGCGTAACAACGAGCACACCCGCACCATCTACCAAACTCGTAGCCTCTGCGGTCTGGTAATCAAGGTAGAAGACTACCAGAGCCCCGACGGCCTAGCGCTTTGGCCACTCTAGCAAGGTGTTCCGCGCCGCAGCTCGCTGCCGCCTGCCTGTGTGGGCAGGCACACAGAACTGTGGACTGCACACTTGCGGATAAAGTTTGCAAGTCCCTTCGGCGTTGTGTTGGCTGTGGCACCAACTACGTGGCCAATTACAGGGGCTGCACTGCCAGCAAGGCAGGAAAGTGGCTCTTCCTGCTAGCTGAGGTGCAGAAGAAACCCCAACAACAAAGAAAGCTGTCACAGCTGCCCCCCCCCCCCCAATGGAGCTTAGTACCGAGAACATCCCGCACTCTGGACACAGCCAACCCACGAACAGTGGACTACTGTTCAAGGCCGGGGCCGACGATCGCTATTTTGTGCCTAATTTTGAACAAAATTGCCCTGTTCCGACTGCGAACAACTACAACGTGGTAACTTATAAAGCTGGATTTCCCAGTTCTCGCAGCCGCGCAGTCCAATCCCTCGGCCCCAGCGGCCACCAAGCCCTCGGCCAATGAGGGGCCAGCTCCCTTCCCGGACCACGCCACTGCGGCCAGTCCGGGAACTAACATGGAGACAAGCACTCCAGCTATCCCTGCCCCTATAGCTTGGACTAGGCGGGAGCTGGAGGAAAAAATGGCAATCGCCCTTGAAGTGATAAGGACATGGGCAGTAAACTTCAAGTTGAGGTTTGCTGTAGACAAAATGAATGCCATCATCCTGAAGGGAAACCTCCAGCGAAAGCCGGTGATTCGTTTTGAAGGACTAGTTGTAAAACTCGTCCAACAGATGAAGTACCTGGGCGTGATCCTGCAGACCCGTCTCGCTTTCCATGAACACACAAGCTATGCCGTGAACAAGGCAGTAGTCATGTTCCGCAAGCTCCGAGCCGTGGCTCTGGCAAACTGGGGTCTCGGCTACCACACGATTAAGCTCATGTACAGGGGTGTCTTCCTGGCTGTGGTATCATGTGCCTGTGTTGTATGGTATCCGGAGGTGAGCAAGGTGCACATTCGACGCAAAATGATCAGCGCTCAAAGGGCAGCACTTCAGGGTGTTACGAGAGCCAATAGGACAACATCGAATGATGCCCTGCAAGTAATTGCAGGTGAGATCCCACTCGATCTGCTTATAAGAAAAGAGGTGAATTAAGCAGGAGAAAGTGGGTGGACTCTGTCTCACCCGAGGAAGCCAGAAGAGTCAAAGAAAGATCTATGAATGACTGGCAGAATCGGTGGGATGCATCGGACAAGGGCAGGCTAACGCACGAGATTTTTCCTGATGTTCGGCTAAGGCTGCAGGCCCGGTGGCTTTCAATAGGTCACTACGGGGCACAGTTCTTGACGGGACACGGGAATTTCAAGGCTAAGTTGTTCTCATTCGCTCTCGTGGATGACCCGGAATGTGTGGTGTTTGGAGTGCCTGACGCTTCCACTCACCTGCTCTTTGACTGCCCGAAGATTGAGGACTTAAAGTCCTCATTCGATGGTAGGAATGGACCTCTCACTCTAGGGAGAATGCTGTCGTCAAGGGTCCTGGCTCCTAGTGTGCTAGAATACCTAACGGCAGTAGGAAAACGAAACGAAAGCTTTGACATGTGGTGGCTAAGCCACAGTCTGAGTAGAACACTGGGCCTCGATAACTCGGATGTTACTGAAAATCAAGATGTCTGAACACCTCTTCCCTGTAGTAGTACTGGAGAGGAGTGTGTCAGAAAAAGAACAACCAACATCAGAACCAACTCCAGAAGTGGAGAAGAAATTACCAATAGTGTCACAAAAACAAGTTCCACAGATGGTAGGCTCTGTCCTCCATCTCATAGATCTGGATGAACAACAAGAACCTGATAATGCAAAAGTGGAACCAACACCAGAGAAGAGAGAATGGCTGTGCTCGTGGGATCCGGTCCTCTTCGTGAGAGAGGGATTTAGCAACTTGGGAAGGAATTTCAGCAAAATGCTGAGAGACGAAAAAAGAAGAGCGGTTTGCACTCTAAACAGAGAAATAGTTGCCGAGACACCGAACCTCCCATAGAGAAAGCAGAAGGAAAACGAAGAGAGTGATGAAAATAGAGAAAGAGTGGTTTCTATTCTGCACAACATAGTGAGGCAAAGTGAATCGGTAGCTCCTTCTGAGAAGATCATCAACATTCAATGGCCGTCAAACAGGAACACCATTGATGGGAGCCAACCCCAAGGAACCTTGGGAGCTGTACGACCAAATGGTTCGTGGCTACCAACTCTCAAGATTGGAGGACCCGACGACACTGATGGCAGCTATTGCCCTCCTAGTTAGATCGATGGACGGCGGAGAAAAGGTGCTCTTCCCCAAAATGGAGTGTGTGGACAGACTTGTCGTTACCCAGGCAGGTCTGCCCACGGATCCGGTGGCACTTAACAGCTTGCTGAAAGAGAGTTACTGGAGGAGGGGGGAGAAGTTTGACCAGACATCGATCTATACGAATGCCACCCATACATATGGGAGGCTTACCTTTGACTACAGTAAGCCCTTCACAGTGTACACTGTGGCAAGGTATTAGTCCTTCATCCCGGATGGCATACCTGAAACTACCGGACTTATCAAAACCCTGATTTGATTACTTCCTGGGTATACTAAGTATTATCCAGGAAACCTGATGACAACCCCAGCCAATGAAAATGTAAAACAATATGGACAACTAAAGGGTGTTTAAATGTGTATGTGATGTCGGTAGGAAGGGTCTGACTGGCCAGACTGGGATCCCGACGAGGCCCTGGCATGCGTGTGCTTGGCGCGATGCTGCACATGCCCAGGGAAACTCTCCCTTTCTCTGCCACGATGATCGCACCTACTGGAGACAGGATGAAAAAGAGCAGGAAAGACGAAGGAAAGAAGACGGAAGTGATCAGTGGGCGGTGGCAGAGAATCGCGACGAGACCCTTGGCAAGTTGAGTGCGTCACTGCGTCAGCGACTCAACCCGGGGAAACTCTTCCTGCCCGTCTGGATACTGGTTATGACTTGCTTCCTACCGACATCCATGAATGTGACGGTTCGGAAAGTCTGCAATGTAATATAGTTTTATGCTCTTTGCACTCGGTGGGCGAGGAGACGGGGAACAATACTGGTTTACCGTTTGTCCCCCCCAAGTCTAAGTCCGGTCTCTTACTCGAGCGCACTGGGCCGTGTTTGTGCTAAGGGTATGCCGCCATGCTTAATTTCTCGTGAAAGAAGGACTCGCGCAGTACGCGTTAGGTATGTATGTATAAATTCACTAGGTGTTTCCAATTAGATTCTGTTCGGCGAGCATAGCGGATTTCAAAAACAGAAGTTCCTGGTGTTACCCTGCGATACAAAATAGCCGATTTAGCTTCTTGTTTGTGGGAGATTAACGTACAGTAGAAAGTAGTGCTCCTGGTATAACCTTTTAATAGGTATCGGCCACCAGGAGGGGAGGTTTGGTGAGGAAAACGCCGGTTGCACTGGGAAGTTGTTATTCCTGCCCCTATGGAAACAGACCCTTTATTCAATAAGATTAAATCCAGCCCCATGGCACAAGAAACCCCAGCTCTGGTAGAGACACTGGAGAGCCTTTTTAAATAACTGGTTATTTGGACGGACCCAACACGAGGGCAAGGAGACAAATGTGAGGCCCACATGTGTTTCGCCTTGATGATACTTCCCAAGTCCTCAAATGGCTGCTAGAGGGCAGAACACCAGTCTACCCTCTCATAGGTTTACATAAGTTAAAATTATTGCTTTTTGGAATTCCAACGGCATTCGCAATAAGAAACAAGAGCTGATAGATTTTATTTATCGGCACCAGGTTCCTATTATAACTATTGATGAAACACATTTCCGTCCACAGTATATATTTTCAATCCTGGGTTATAAATGCTATCGATCAGAGAGAAATAATTACGGTGGCGGAGTTTTAATTTTAATACACCATACTATAGCGTGCACTCCAGCTAAACTGCTGGAACTCGAAACACTGGAAGCAGTGGGCATTAAAGTTAAACTAGGCAACCTACAAGTTGCAATTTATTCTGTTTACTGCCCGCCAGGTCGCACTCTTTTACGCGCAGATCATAATGAATTAATAAATTATTCCCCTATTTTACTTGCTGTTGGCGATTTAAATGCTATCTCGCTGTCTCGCTCGCATAGCCAATGGGAATAGCTTATTTAGGCACCAGGAGTAACACAATTACTGTGTTCACGCGCCCAGCGAACCTACTTTTGAGCCAATATTAGACAATCATAGAGCCGATATACTTGATACCGTGCTTAATAAAGGCCTTTATATGACCTTTGAATTAGAAGTGCTCCACGAATTGGCTTCGGACCATTTTCCTGTCTGCATGTTTTTTCAACGAAGTCGAAACAGACAACATGCAAATTAGCAAATTTAAGGTTTATAAGAATGCGAACTGGCCTGGCTTTAGGGAATACCTGGAAGAGGAAACAAATCTGCCAGCTCTTGCTAGTACTCCCGAAGAATTAGACTCTGCTGTCTACATGCCACGGAGCTAATTCAGATAGGAATTAGTCGGCATGTCCCAGAGAAAACCTCGCGGACTCGCGCGAACGCACTGCCTGAACATATCAGGGAGTTGATCTGGCACAACAATAAGCTGCGCAGGCGCTATTCATAGGTTCTAACTAGGTTAGTTAAAGCCACAGATCAATGAAGTTAGAGGGCGAATTGATACTGAAATTAGAATCTGGCAGGCTGAAACCTGGAATGATAAATTATCCCATTTATGCACCTCAGATAATAGTCTGTGGCACATGACAAAAACGTTTATTCCGCCTCTTCAAGGCACTGCAGGCACGGCCTACACGCCCCAGCATAAAGCTGAGGCTGTGGCCGCTCGATTAGAGCTAGCTTTCCAGCCCAATGCTGATCCCTCTGATCCAGCGTTTGAGGCTCGCATTTATAGCGACCTACGAGTGCGTCTGCGGCAGCCTTCAGCTGGTGAGCCAGAACCCACGCATGCCGGCGAGGTCAGGCGAATATGAAGCCACGTAAAGCACCCGGGTTCGACTCCCTGCAGGCCATAGTTCTCGAGCAGCTGCCCGACAGCACGCTTGAAGCTATAGCCGAGTGCATTAATGCAAGTTTTAGTCTTGCTTACTTCCCCAAGTATTGGAAGTGTGCTACAGTCATTGTATTTCCTAAACCGGACAAAGACCCGAAACAATTACAGAATTATCGCCCCATCAGTCTGCTTGGTTCGGTCTTTAAGATTCACGAACGCGTTTTATTGCGGCGCCTAGAAAATCACATTCGCGAAGCAAATATTTTTCCTAATGAGCAGTTTGGCTTTGGGAAGAATAATGCCACCGTTCATCAGCTCGTCAGATTATCCAAGCATATTACTAAAACAATTTTTATCCTTTAACCACCTTTTAAAATAAATACTGCCATGTAAGTAATAAACACACTGTGTTTATTCCACCGCACTCGGAAGTTAACGTCTAAGGCTAAAATAAAGTATATTTAATGACTATTATACCAAATGAGAGGGCTTTCAAAAGTGCTCACTTTACCGTGGATAGTCTAAAGTAACATCTGTCTGGCATGAATGTTGTTGGAAGGGATGTATTAACAATTTATGTTAGTAAAAAAAAATCAGANTAAAGTAACATCTGTCTGGCATGAATGTTGTTGGAAGGGATGTATTAACAATTTATGTTAGTAAAAAAAAATCAGAAGCCAAATATTTTATTGCGCAGCAGATATTTACAATGAATAAAATTAAAATTTCCTTTAGAAGTGCAAAAAAATTACTAATATTTAATATCCCTTCGTGTTATGGGCTGCGTGGTAACAAAACAACCGTATCCAGCTTTGTAAATCATGTTTAAATTGAATGTAACTAAATTCGTAAAATAAAAACTTTAATAGTCTGGCAGATTTTCGAATACATTCAAGATTATTTGACCAACTTCGTTTAATAGAAAACTATNGATTATTTGACCAACTTCGTTTAATAGAAAACTATAGTGGCGATATATCATCTTCAAATTTTACTCTCACGTACATTTATGTGAGAGAATATAATACTGTGACAGCAATTGCTCCTTTCATTTCCCCCTTCCCCTGCTCACCAAATGGGGAATATATCTAACTTTCATGTAAAGAGAATGCTGAAAGGTGTCTTGCACCCCGTATCTGGTGGTAAAGTCAGAAATTGTGTCATTTCCTACATCATGTCCCTCGAATCCCTTGCAAAGTGTCGATATAAAAATTTAAAAGTAATTTAGATAAGTTTTACTTAAAGAAATCTAAGATGATTTATAATGACGTTGACATTCTCATACCAAAGTTTTATATTATGTCACTTTGAAATTCGATACTGCAGTCGTGAAGAATGTGTGTAAGAGAGAAAATCGAAATTACATGACATTTTATAAAAACGTATTAATGTCCCAACGTTATCCATTAGCGTTCCTCTATTTTATTCCGCGGTTTTCTTCCCCAAGTGTAGGAATTTAAAATTCTCATGGAGCCTGTGAAACTGTTAGAAATATAAATATGTTACTACTAAGCCCATTATAATATACATAATATAAAAAGTGGAGTCGATTTCAGACCTTACTAATTAAACATTAGTCCTTTACTTCTAATAACAGAAAAAATAATTTTAATCGGCACCTGTGAATTTGGTGCTAATGGTTATGTAAACATATAGGATATTGTGTTAATACTAATTCATATTGTCTGAAATTTTATTTTTAAAGTCTTCCAAACTCCTGCTATTTTATGATCATTTAAGAAATTGCAGTTTAAACAGCCACTGCACTTTTGAATTTCACGCACCCCTTCAAAAAATTCAGTTTCTCTGTCTTCTCAAGCATGTTTATAGTCGCACAGTACGTATTTTTGAAGTAATAACTGGATACGGAATAAAACTTACGAAACTAACCTTACAACTAGCTGGCATAACGCTTGTTTATAGTCGCACAGTACGTATTTTTGAAGTAATAACTGGATACGGAATAAAATTTACGAAACTAACCTTACAACTAGCTGGCATAACGCTTGCTTGTAATTTGTAATCGTTTCTTGGAAATTTTTTTATGGTAAATTTATTTCAAACGCAAAAACCATTACATCTGACGTCCCCAGCAAGGGGATGTCTGACTAACACGATGACTTCATTTGTTGCATAGGGTACAGAATTGCACTTCTTTTTACTCCTTGGTCCTACAAGATGGGCCTATCACTTCCCGTTTTCATACACGCAGCTTAGAACTTTATTATTCCTTTTTGCATCCATTAGTGGTTTTCTTCTGGCTTGTAACTTTGCCTCCTACCGAGCCGTTGGGAATATATGTTTTCGTGAGGTGAGTCCACAAAATATATATAATTCAAGAGGCCCCCTACAGTCAGGTCATTCTTTGATGTTTTCCAGAATGTCGCGATGGGATAGTAACCAATATATCACATGCAGTTATAATTCCTGTGGGCGTATAACTAGTTTTATAAGTTACGACACGCCAGTGTGTGTGTCGTCCCACTGAGAGCGTGTCTTTTAACTAAACGCGAAATGTTGGAACACCCTAACATTTTTCTTCACCTTTGGAGACTTTTCTAACTCATTTCAAAAGCTTCGCAATAAAAAAAAAACTGGGGATTTTATTTATGTCCGCTTGATTTATTCTCAGTAAGCATACAACACTGAATAATGCCACATGCAAGGATTTCGCCTTTTCTCTGCGTTGCGAAACGACATAAAAACTCCATTTTCGTGTTTCAGCTTTACGATGATTTGATAGCTAAGCTAATATAAAAATTTATAGCAAAAGTAGAACAACAAAATATATATCATGGAGTGTATTATTCGATATATGGGAATATCGACGTGAGCATTATAATACTGATAGCACGCAGCGACTGCCAAATGTTTATTAAATAAATTAAGTAACAAACATACTACAGCTGCTCAAAATTTTTGGCGGGGAAAACCGTTTAATTTTAAATAAAAATTCTGATTAAAATATTTTGTATAAAAATTCCAAATTTCAGAATTTTATATTTTACGCAAAAACAATTAAAAGTTGTAATAGGTTTTGTAGTGACAGAAGATAACATTCAGCTTAACATACGCATTATCAAACTACTGTAAAAAAATAATATCAATGTGTTGTCCTGTTAAACATTTCGAATACTTCGACATTACAAAATTAATGCTATTGAAATCCTTGGCAAATGTATGCCCAAAAGCATTGGCACGCAATATCAATAATAGCGCGTGATCGGCCGGGAATTGAGCCCGGGATCCCCTGCACTCAAGGCAGAAATCATACCCCGAGACCACTGAGAGACACGCGGGTTTGAATTTGTGATAAACATACCGTACAGAACAATTTATCTTAGTTGAAGGGCTGTCTACGATATATATAATAGATATATATACATTTATAATATATATATATACTATATAAGGGGAAGAAAAGAAAATGCATCGTGTCACATGTAAAGTTTATGTAATAAAAAGTCGTGATATATTTTCGCAGTGCAATGAAAAATCATTCAACCAAAGATGAACCGAATTTTGTAAATGGACAGAATACCACATTTCCGTTAACTGTTTGCGTAATGATATAGGCAGTTCACGGTAAAGTGAGCACTTTTGAGGCCCTAGTTACTTTTTCCGTTCAGCCATTTTTTAACCTCTCACCATCTTTTAAAATAAATATTGCCGTGTAAGTAATAAACACAGCGTGTACATTCCACTTCACCCGGAAGTTAACGTCTAAGGCTACAATAAAATATATTTATTGAATATTATTCCAAATGAGAGGGCTTTCAAAAGTGCTCACTTTACCGTGGATAGCCTATAGCAGTAAAGTCTTCAATGAACTGCAGTTCTGCATAGAGTATTTATCACGTACAGGAAATGTGTCTGTATTTGCGTTCGGCAGCGGTCCGCGAATAGCTGGGCTCATATCAGATGACGTCATATTCAAGGACAACAACATGGCAGTAGCTATCGGCCTGTATGTCCTTTTCCTCCTGCACGTAGCACGATACTCGGGCGTTAGAAACAAACCACGAGTTTGCAATAAATAAAACTAAACTAAACAGGCATTTTAAAAATTACAAAGGAAACTAAAAAGTGATGATACTTCGGTGCACCTTGAATATTTTTATAGCTGGGCAATACCAGAAAATTAGGCCTGTGCTCATTGTGAGTAAAACTGAAGGCAAAGCTGAAATAGCTTTTTCTCTACCAAAACAACACTTTCCATTGTCAAAACCTGTGCACGGGCGTAGTTGGAAAAGTCGGAAAGCTTGACAAAAATGCTCCCAAGGAACGAAGTTATAGAAATATCTAACCACAACGTGTAAAAATTATTCCGAATATACCTACANGGGGGGGGGGGGAAGATGTCAATTACAAACAAGAGCTCGTCGACAATCAACGTGACTTGACACAACGTAACACAAGCACCAAAGAGAGCTGAAAGATTTTGGTCACCGCTTAACAGCGAGGTGAGGGTGAAACTACGTGAATATGGAACAGCGCGGAATGCAAGGGCAGGGTAAACGGGAGTGGCCCTAGAAAACTCGCCGACCAACGGCAACGTCCACCACGCTCCCTGGATGTGAAAATCCGGGTATTCCCGCCGGAAATGGAACCCGGTTCACCTTGGTGGGAGGCGTGTAGTGCTACTACTGCACCACCACGGACCCGTAGCAGCATATTAATGAAGTCAGTCGTCCGTAATTTGCGTTTAGGTAAACAGGGACAGCTTTGTCCGACAAGTAACAGCAAATTATATATATATATATATATATATATATATATATNTTTTTTTAAGCAGGTTGTCGGGAATATGAAACGCAGAAGAATTTCTTCATATATTCTATTCACGGTTTCTTCAGGCTATTTGAATCAAACATTCGAAAAATGACTCACGTATGAAGTTTTTGGTTGTTTCTTAAATATGCCATGCATCACAAGCGTTTTATGCTTGTGTTAACATAAAAGTACCTCAGTTTTGGTTAAATTTAAATTGTATTGATATCTTATCCATAACAATTATAACATGTAATGCATAATGGATATAAATAAAATTAGTGACAAAATAGAAGTGTTGGCAATGTCTGGTAAGAAATAGTTTTAATGCAAAATTTTTCTTCACTGAGTGCACAGGAATGCGGTGCGTTATCGCTCGGTTGTAATTTTCTAGAGGCGGAGGCGGAGGCGGAGGAATATCCTGGAAGAAGAACTTTAGCAGGGCTTCATAAAAGTGTGAAGTAACAGCGAATTTACAATATATAGTAAAGGAAGGTATGGAATTGTTCGATATGCTCTCGTACCTACACAAGCCGTCTTAGGTCTCACGTAACTACGAGAGAAAAAAACTGGTCAAAAAAGGTTTTGTTCTTGGCCGTAAAAGACATTCGAACAACAGTTAAAAGTCAAATCACAACATTGTTCCACGTATTCGGACTTCATATGATGAGAATAGTTTATATAACGTACATAGTTCTAATTGGCGGAGGTTTAAAATCTATCTGAACACGTCGCACATGGGGTAATTTTTCAAAGGTTCTATTCAAAAAGTGTGAAGAAACAGCGAATAGATTATAGTGGCGATGGCGCACTTATGCTTCTCTGACGCATGGCGCGAAAAAACAGCATCAAATATTTCAAAGTGATTTCACGATACAGCCACGCGGCACAACACGCCTGATAAACTACAGAATTAAATTGTGGTTTCACAAACAAACGATAATTTTGCAGCGACGAACGCCATCTTATATCGTTGTACCGTTTGCTGGTATAGGCTATTCACAATTAAGTGTGCACTTTTGAAAGCCCTCTCTTTTGTAATAATAGTGAATAAATTTATTTTATTTTAACCTTGGACGTTAACTTCTGAGTGCGGTGGAATATACACACTGTGTTTATTACCTACACGGCAATATTTATTTAAAAAGGTGATTAAAGAACAAAAATTAGCTTAAATAAATAAAGTAACTAGGGCCTCAAAAGTGCTAACTTTACCGTGAACAGCCTATAAAGATGTTACTATTTGAAAGACAGTTTCTACAGCTTTAGACCGCACGAAAACAGAAAACGGCAAGTCAAAAGAGTACACAGTGAGAAAGTTTTCAAAATTATTCATTGAACCTTTAGACACAAGATAATGTTATCTTCTTGTCTCAAATATAACAAAACCCGAGGTATATAAAAAAAAATATTATAAACATCCCTTTTTGTATGAATAGATTCTCGGTAGGAAATAGTTCACCTAATTGATAGTTAACATCTGTTGAAGCGAATAATCGTAACAAGTCAGAGTTTATTATTGTGTTACATATAGCGTAGATACCATTCGATAAAATATTAATTTGTATAAGAATACAGTCTACAAAATAGTGCGGATCAACAATGTACCGTTTCCCACTTGAAAAGATAGTTGCAGACGTATGGTAGAAAACGAAATTGTTCAAAAACGGTTGGATATTTTGCACGCAGTGGCATCTAAACACGAAAAGCATTTACGAAAATATTCGTGCTCAAGTACAGATTTCACGTTGTTAGGCGTGAAAACTGCCAAAGCCGGTGTTCCTAGAACCAGTTTTAGCTGCTAAATTTTCTACACACGGGGACTTCAGGGTTGTCTTCAGACTTGCATCATACGCGTGTCTTTATTATCGCGCCATAAAAATATAGGGTCACCTCTTCTAAGGTCACTTCAGGCTAGCCGCCGACTGGAAATACTGCACGCCAATTTGATCGCCTTGCACGTAGAGGCGATGAAACAAGCGACGAGCAGGGAAGCGCCCAAAGNGACTTCAGGGTTGTCTTCAGACTTGCATCATACGCGTGTCTTTATTATCGCGCCATAAAAATATAGGGTCACCTCTTTTAAGGTCACTTCAGGCTAGCCGCCGACTGGAAATACTGCACGCCAATTTGATCGCCTTGCACGTAGAGGCGATGAAACAAGCGACGAGCAGGGAAGCGCCCAAAGAAAAAAAAAACTTCTCAAACATTTAATATAACTGCCAGTAAGGATAATACGTAAGTCGTTTAGTTCGTTTACGGGATTTAAGTTTGTCGTCAATGAAAGAGGAATGAAATTCAAGCAAGCCTTTGCTGCTAACCGTGACAGAGAAACTCATGCGTAGGGCCAGCGACTTTTCGCGTAAAAATCGGAGCACACGGTAGACTTCAAAACTATATACACGCCTCACCTGTTGTTATACCTCCATTGGCTGCTGGTGCCGCGTCCGTCTTTGACCAAAGCCGCTCAGGACTAAGTAACTCCGACACCGAACCTTCGTGATTCGTGCGCAAAACTGTTAACACGGGCCAGAACATTTTTTTATCCAATCAAAGAAACTGGACGACCCTACAGTGCTTTGGAGTGTATCTTGTCTCGAAATCTTTTCGCGAAATACCACTGCACCTACTCATGCGTGCTCGCTTATGACAGATGCATCAGCACGATCCGAAACAAAATAGCAACACGATTAAAAATAGGTATATTTGTAGTAGTTATAGTTAGCAAATTTAATTACCGTTTTCTGTATTTAAAATTTTATAATTGATAATTTTACTAAATGTTTGCTTGGTTATATATAAACGTTTTTTAATGTTAAGTTTTTCCACGTCTTGTGCCCGGGAGCTCTCGCATTTCAAGGCCTCGTGGGGACAAAATAGCAGAAGCACCGTCAGATGTTCAACGTACTCGAGGCGCCGTGAACGTATAATTTCACGCGATAATTAAAAATAATATACTCACATGTAGTATACGTCCTGTTGATTTCAATTTAAAATATCGTTTTTTTACGCCATAATGGTTGAATTCAACCCGCTGTGCGCCGTCAGCCGGCGACACCTAGCTGCTGCTCTCTCATTGGTCAGCGCTCATTGCTCCGCGTCGCATCGCCACAGAGTAAGAGACGAACTAGGATGGCGGTTCGTCATTCGCCGATTGGCTGCGCGAAGCTCTGGCAGCGGTTCTTGAGTATGATTGGCTACTGCATGATGGGAAAGGTTCCCTACTGGCTAAACTGCCGGCTGGCGTGTAGGTTACCAGGAGCTCGTTGGTGGCGAACGACGTTCCAACATTTTGCTGGCGTGTACGGTTGGAGTTCGCGTTATAAGCGGTTGTTTCATTTCTTGTATTCTTAAGGCTCGGCATCACCTATTACGCAGAAATTCTTCGTTTTGGTGCCATAATTTCGGTTCCATTGTAATAACCGACAATGTACTGTACGACTATACAAAATTTATATGTTACGAGTTGTTTAATATTCTTATGCATAATTTTAATTGCGTGTTACCTGCTTGTTGTAAATTGTATAACATCATGAACATATTTATATTTTATCAATAAGTTCCTGCTACTTTGCAAGCAGGAAATAACACACAGTGAAAATGAGATACAAAGGGATTCAACAACTAGTAAATTGTAAATATTCCATAATCAAAAATTTACAATAACACCTCTGAAACTGAAATTATGAAACGAAAACGAAGAATTTCTGTAAAATTAGGTAGGGACAGTGACTTTTCGCGTAAAAATCGTAGCACACAGTAGACTTCAATACTATATACACACCTCAGCTGTTATACCTCCATTGGCTGCTGGTGTCGTGTCCGTCTTTGACCAGGCCACTCAGGACTAAGTAACTCTGACACTGAACCTTCGTGATTCGTGTGCAAACGATTAACACGGGCCAGAACATTTGTTAGCCAATCAAAGATACTGGACGACCCAACAGTGCTTTGGACTGTATCTTGTCTCGAAATCTTTTCGCGAAATATCACTGCCCCTAATAATAGGCGAAGGAGAGCCTCAAATACTCTGTGAAGTTTACCAAGAGATTTTGGAAGGGGAAAAAATGTTCTGCAATAATACACGATGAAGCACACAAACGAGCGATTTCATTATTTTTCTCGCTAGTGATGTTATGAACGTGTGATTTTGGCGTGGACATTGAGGCGCTTTATTCGATATTATCCTGAAGTCTTAATGTTTGAGTAGTCCTCAAATGTGGTTTCTGTTACTTGGCACAAATTTCTCAACCGAAATGACAAGTTATTCATCTTGCGTTTCGCAAAATTTCTGTTTTAATTAAAACAACAACTTTCTTGGATTCTCAAGTCATGTTCCATTTGTCACTTTTTGTCAACAAAGTGGTCACGGGACACGAATTCGTTTGAAAATTTGATAACGTGTGTTTGCGATTTGCGTTTTGTCAGGTTATAAGCTGGGACTAATTACCAAAAACAAATTACTATCCACTACCGTATTGATTTCACCTGCTCTAGAATATCGTTACTATTGTAATTTTAACTAAACAAATGTGTATTACCCCCATTAAAAAGTATAACAGGAAGTGAGTCGGAGAAATATTTATAAGATATGTATTTTATTTACATAACGGTTGTTTAGTATCAACCCTACGCAGTCGTTCTTTTATTCTGCCGTTATTAAATGTAAGCCAGTATTCTAAAAAAAAAAAAAAAAATTATATAGAAATACGTTGTATTTTCAGAACACATATGATTTTTCACTTCCGTTGAAGATTTCACATTCACAACTGACAGAAGCATAGATTGTTAAACAGTTTAACGTTGTAGTGTGCCAGCCGAAACCTTAAAAATACAAAAAGGAATATTTAAAAAAATAATAAGAAAGACAGAAATCCGAACCAACTGGAACAAGGCTTGAATATAAACTCGTTAAAATTATGATCTAAACTTAATTCGATCGTTTCGACGAAAATACAAACGACTCTGTGATCTTCAATAAGTTGCAATAACGTCACAATTGCCTAGTGGCTTAATTTTTTTTAAAACACTTTCTATTTACTGATAACCACTACGGTCAACTCGTTAGTGAACTTCAACATCGCACTTCCTAGCAACGTTTTCTGCAACGAACTTATTGGGTCAAAGTCTCAAGGCTACAAAATCGATTACTCCACAATGGGGTTTTTACACTGTCGTTAGAATTGAAATTCCAATTGCACAAAGTCCATTCGATCGGAATTCTGCATCACTTCCTCGTTCGGTCGTAATTCGTTGAACACACCCCCGTAGCAACAAAGGAATGATAAATGCGCACACGGCTATCGTCAGTTTGGGCGCAGACGTCGGTGGAACGGCGTGGAAACTCAGCGAGTGAACAAACAGTGCGCGTATGCACGTGTCTCAGTAAATACAAATGTTCTGGGAACACGGCGTTTTTTTTTTCAGGAAAGAAAAAACAAATACCTTCAGCCACGAATTTTAACTTTTATCCTATAAATAGGGAAAGAAAACTTTCGCGTATGTCAGACTCCACGGTCCTATGAATTTTCGAGTTATAGCTTCCTGTTCATATGCTATTGCATAAGCGTGTAGCCAGTTATACCTCGGATCAGGTGGCATGGGATTCGGTGCTTGTTTCAATGGAGGGTCTGTTATTCGCTCAGAGTTCACCTGGGCGTGTCTAATAAATTATTGAGATCCAATTACTAACATCACAGAAATGCATATATGTTTCAAGCCTAGCCAGGCACAAAATGAATTCGCGAAATTTTGTAGTCCCTACCTATAAATATATAATGTACTCAGAAAAATGGAAAAAAAAGGGGGGATATCTATGTGGTTAAAAATGTAATTTTTAGGACTTTACTGCGCAGTTTATGCAGTCACTCCTTTTTTTTGTAAACTCAGGCTTGTCCGATACCTTTGTACAAACATGAACACAAAAAATATGTGATGGCCGCAATTATCGAAACTAAACTAAACCGTGCCTCTAGCCCCGTTACACTGAAAATTTTCCGCCTTAGAATACGTCTTACGATAACATTTCCGCCTTAGAATACGTATCACAGGAAATACATCCATACAATAAATTTCGTAAAATTATATATAATATGTTTAAAAATGTGACATCGTAATTTTTTTTTACAGTTTTCGTTTACAAATTATTTTTAATCGAAACGTTGCTGTAAAGTTTTAATGCGGTCCACTACAAAAAGAAATGTTGTTGAATGTTCTGTCCTTTTCTCGATTTTAATTTTATTTATCAAATATATTACCTGGTGCAATGAAATTTAATGCCGCCGAGTCATCGTCATAATTGTGCAGTGTGAACTTTAAATAGTTTTCATTCTCGGGGAGCTTTTATATAAATGATAATCAAAACCTTATTTCATTTCCAGCAATTTTTTGCCATTTTAAAGTTTCGTGAAGTCGGGAACAGCCGCTTTTGTCATGCACGATTCTGATTGGTGGAGCCCGTCCAACACCAAAGGAATTTCAGAAGTAGCCCAAACTCAATATTCAAAATACTTGATGGAAACTAGAGTCATCCAACTTTTACGTCTGCGAAACCACATCTCCAACTTAGGAAGATACAAGCCTTTAGCGCCCTCCCCCACCCCCTCCCCCAATCCATAAGATATATTTGCCCCTCTCAAAAATTTAATTTTGTTACTAGAACCTAAATTACTAGCTACATAAAATATAGAGTAAAGTCAATAACTGAGAAGCGAAGATGAATGTATTGTTACAATTTCTCAAAGTCAGTATTTACAATAAAGCCCGTCTCGCATGCTCATACAGTTAAACCTTAGTTCATTCTAGATTCCACCAGTCCGAAATGTTCTGGAATGCCCCGAACGCCCTCATGCACAGTAGCCCGTCGTCGAGTACCATTTCCTCTCGTCTGCCCACATCGCACTAAACACTCGTGTGCCACCAGCTGGCAACCTCCGTCGTCACACGTCCTCTCCGCTGATGTCGCACGCTGCACCAGACTTAGTCCGACTACCACACATCAGCCAGACGACTACCACCAAAAACTGCCGACCCTCAAACCACGGTGGTATTTATAGTGTCGTCGGCCATAGCTTAAAAATTTCTCAAAATGCCGCGTTGCGCTGAAGGTAAATAGTGACCAGAATATTCTTGCTCGTCCTCCCAAGTCGTCAGCTCCTCCAGTAAAAAAAAA
>NQII01001032.1:247961-317904 GCA_002778355.1 Clitarchus hookeri | reverse complement strand
CCTTGCCCCAAGAGCCAGACCGCGCATGGAACCAGTGCGAGCGTCTTCGAGCAACACTATATAAGCATCAGAAATAGGCCTACGTTATAAAAATTAATTAGAGATGGTATACACAATATCAACGCATGTCCGTAAACAAAAACCGTTTGGGTGTTCATTTACTCTCATTCTGGCGTCCTTTACAAAATTTAGGGAGGAACAATGTGTGGCCCACCCCTCCCTCCTTTAGTTGTTACACCACTGAACGTTTATAAACGTGTCGGCGACGATGAGGTTTCGGTGACGTCAACAACCATCAAACTTTGACGGGGAAACGTGACAGCGTGAAAGGGGCTTTATGGAGTGACATGCGCGTTCTTGCCACGTGCAGCTTGCATTTGCTGGAAGACGTGGGAAGCCGTGAAGGCGAAGATAAATACACCCGCAGTGACATCACGCGAGGGCCGGGCCCGCACCTTGGCTGGGCAGGCGCGCGCATATCTCACTGTTTCATTTGTATCTTTACACTGGCCCACATTTGCATAAATATTCGAGCGTGGCTGGATTTACGATGGTGTTACTCAATGAGTGGGGGGAGGGGGGGAGAGGCCTCACACCTGGGCCACGTACAGCAGCGGGCAGAAAATTACAACGATGAACCGGCAAATAAAACTACACCAAGGAACAAACAATTTGTATCTGAATACTGTTGCTTCCTTCTTCCTGTGTGGAACGAGTTCCACGGCGAGCTGTTTTCGAGAAATGGAGTCCAAGGAGTTCACCAGGACTAGAAGATTATTTTCATTTCTCTAAACTTCTGAGTGCAGAAAACACTTCCGCATGTTTCTATGATATTTATTGACTGCATTTCAAATTTTGACATGGCTCTCATGTCTGATCTTTAGAACGCTTTAGACGACACTCACTCTGAATTCATTGCTGAGGTGGAGTTGAGAAAGATGTATTGAAAATGTACTTCGTACCACAAATCTTGCTGCAACGCCAGATTATGTTATTGGAAACTCAAACTTTTTAGAAACAAACTTTGTAGAGCATTACAGGCAATTCCTGAACTTTGTATAACTTGAAAAGAAAACACGAGGTACTTGGATCAACAAGGTATTTTGAAATCGGATTTACATGTTAACGAAATACTCGTGTTCGTCGACGGTAACGGTAACGAACAATTTTTCGTGATAGGGAAAGATATAGCAGCGCTACATCCGCTTTAGTTTCAGTGCTTTATCCCGTATTTGTTTCTCCAGTTTCGTTATCCATGATCTTTNCCCCCCTTCCCGCTTCACTACAAATGGACCGGGGGTAATTGGCCCTACATGTTGAATGAGGAAAGAATAGTGACAATCCACACCATGGGAGATCAGTGTTGTATAGAATAAAATGCCGACGTATAGAATAAACTGCTAACATGATAACGAATATAATTATTTTTTGTTTGTTGCCAGATCCAGCTTAACCGGTTCAGTTACAGCGTTGCAAAGAACAAAGTTTTTGTTTGAAACTGTACAAGTATAGGATGTTCACAGTTATTGAAATCAAACCTTCGAAACATGCCACTACCTCTGCGTGCGCATGTTTTAACGGACGCACTGACTAACAAGCGCCCAGTAAACTTGGCAACGACGGAAAGTAAGTAGTTCCACGTTTTAACGTTGAATTAGAAGTGTTATGTACACATTTATGAATAATGAAATTATTTATCTTGCTTTCGATTTCTCAATGCGTGTAAGTGTAAGAATTAGCACGTTTGTAAAATACTTACTTTTCTAACAATTTCACAGTTTCATTTGATGGAAGCATGAATAAAGATATCAGGCACATGGCGAAGTTAATTGTGCATGTGGTAGAAGAGTACACAACGTCCATACAAGTAGATCTTGAGCAGGGCTTTCAGAAGTGCTCAGTTTACTGTGAACAAGCTAGGTATAGGCAATTCACGGTAAAGTTAGCACTTTTGAAAGCCCACTCATTTGGAATAAAAGTCAATAAATATATTTTATTTTAGCTTTAGGCGTTAACTTCTGGGTGCGGTGGAATATACACACTGTGTTTATTACTAACACGGGAATATTTGTTTGGAAATGTAGTTAAAGGACAATAAATGGCTGAAATAAAAAAGTAACTAGGGCCTTAAAAGTGCTCACTTTACCGTGAACATATTATACATCAGTATAACGCTCTGTCTTACGTGGGGACTTGAGACCACTGAAAATGTTTGTGTTCGATGTTATTAGTGGAACCTGTTTATGAGACTGCGGAATATAGTCTCAAGAATGAGCGATGTCTACCGTCCCGTAAGGGATTTTTCCTGTTTAACGCAGTTTTCCTCTGTGTACAGTGCATACCATAAAAAAACGTTACTGAGGAGCGGGCGGTGATCCACAAATGCGTGAAGCTGCGATAAGCCTATCGGGACTCGCGCACTCCCGACCTTCAAGGGATTGAATTTCTGGGGTTATATTTGAAAGAATGTTCTGCTACCACCCTTGCGTCTCTCAGAGAACCTTGGGATGCTGGGTACCTTCTATATCGGGCCAGCGATACTACTTAAGTCGCGACGGGCCTCCGAGCCCACAGTTTTGGGAGTTGAGAGTTTTGAGGATTGTGCGGCCTCAAGCGCGAGGTGTGCGAAGACAGCGAAGACGACGAGCCAGCAGAGCGTCGAGTGGCGGCGAGAGTGATCAGCGGGAGTGAAGTATGAGGACTGCAAGCATCGGTACAGTGAAGAGCGAAACTGACGGGTGGGATGCACGAGTGTAAGACATTTGGAATGATGGCAATAGAGAAATCGAGTTTGTGTAAATAATGAGTGTGAATTAAGTCACTGTGACCAGTATAAAGGCATTTAAACGAACTTTGATTAGAATTTAGATAGGCATTAAATATTGTGCTCGCTAGGAATAACAAGAGTTTATGTGGAGATAGTTAGTTTAATGTAGTAAATACTATCTGTGTAAATAAATTAAAAATCAAATTTAGTTATTTTATTTTTANCCCGTGTATTGTATTAGTAAATTAATGTTTTATTAGGACTATTTTAATAAATTCAATATATTTAGCTCGTAACAGCTTCTAGCTGACATTTAACTGAAAGTAACATGTTTCATGAGACGGGACTGTGGTGGATATGAATCGCGTGTCAGGTCCTACGCCGAATTTCTACTTGATTTTATTTGAGGGAGGCTCAAATAAATTAATACTCCAAATTTAAGCGTATTTTTATTCTAATTTCTGAAAGAGAGCACGTTTTGCAAGAAAATTTCGTCCAGTGAGGCAATCAGAATAGTTATTTCAATTGCAGGTAATAAAAACTTAGTAATAATATTTAAAATATTTTTAGTAATTGATCATATGCACACACATTTTAGTTATAAAAATTAAAACTTTCGTGGCTGAAATGGATGTGCATGCAATCAACTACTGAGAATATTTGTAAACTTTACTACTGTAACCAACACTCGAGCGTGACCTTGAAAGTGTTAAATGCCTAGTTTGTCTGCCACTGTTTTAACACGTCCCATCTCCTCGACTTCCTCGGTCATAGAAGCGTGTTTCTGTGAATGTGTGTGTGTCATCGACACTTAGTGTCGCGGATTTTGACCACGGCTGCTCCTCCTGCACCTGAGCCCCTAGGGTATAACAGGAGACATCCTTCTGAGCAGTATAATGGAGAGTGCACCTCAGGATTTTCTATAAACATTCAGGCTTGTGTAAAGGCCACTTCAGGCTGTAATTCACATCAGGCTGTCAGATGTGTGTGCACTCCCCCAGACATTCGTCCACGAACGAGTAGATGTTTGAGCTTGGTCAGAGCTCTAATTGACAGCAGTTGAATGCTCTGGGAATCGGCGAAAGGTAACGGGAATCCACAGATGCTGCTGATGTGAGAGCGTCTATTTACCCATGCTGTGAGGCAGACGGTAATGTTAAAACCCGCTGAACTACGTGCCTCCTGACGCAGGGTCAGGAATGTTACGTATCCCTCTGTTTACACATGTAACTATCTAAAACAACTTTTTTCCCCCAACTAGTTGGGCAATTTGTGCACAACTCACCACTATTCAGTGCAGCTATTTCCGTGTTGCCGTCAAGGATGCTTGCGTTAACACTTTACGTTTGGGTTTACATCGTTTCGAGGTCAATTATGTGTCGAATGAGAAACGAGATCTTGTGAAAAACTTAAGTGTTCAAAATTCATCTTCTTATCACTAAGTTATATTCTGTAGTACGACTTGAAAATTAATTTTATCTTCAGAACATGCCCATTACTTCAGTTCAGATCTGGCGTCAGGTAAGCAGTTCCCAACTCGATACTATCGTGACACTTTTGAGTTGCCTTATTTTACATTCGAATAATTCATTCGCAACAAAAGATTAATTTGTTGCTTTTACGATCAAATATAATTATGCCCAGTTAGCGTTCATGATCGGTTTAAAAAAGAAAAGGCTTTACACTAGAAATTTAGGAATACAATTACTCATGTTTTCTACCATGGGCGGTATGTTAACCCATTTCGTACTTAGTAATCTTAATGTCTAACAGATTACTTAATCGCACATTCAGCGCGTAAAGTGTAGAACATTAAAAATTATCATCATTAACGTTTACGATTATAACTGATCGAATTTGCTACTTTAAAAAAACACCGTAAAAGCTTAATGTTTTTGTCATAGGCAAAATTTAAGAAAAGGGCTTGAATGATAGGTCATATTATTATTTCTAATTTGAATTACTGCAAATTTTATGGAATGGGATTTTTTGAAGTTTTCTTACAAAATGTTATGCGTGACACAGTGATGTAAGAACTATCATGCAAAACAAAATTCCTATGTTTTAATGTAAAACTATTTAGCGCATGACGAAGAAACTTGTTTTTGAGAAAGACAGAGAGAGATAAAGATAAGGGAAATAGATGGGGAGAAAATTGTGCTTCATTATCATTCTAAAGCTCATGTTACAAGTATCATACACTCCATAAATCACTGTCAGTCGATATGAAATTGCCATTTCGTTATCAGATTCCCTTGTAAACGTGCTTGTTTAGTTCATAACGATCGTGAAGTTTTCGCCGTTAACAGTATATCACCTGTTCGAAATCAGGTTTTCAGACAAGATACGCATCTGGTATTTTAATTGACAGCCGTACCAAATAGGCTACACCCCGCTCGGTGTGATCAAGATCCTTACTTTGATCAAGAAAATGATGGTATTTGCGTTTTGCTCACCGCGAAAACCCATTAACATATTAAATAACCTGTACCGTACGCAACTAGTTAAGAAATAAATTTTATACACGTCACATCAGCGGTGTACAGTAACTTGCTGTTCACATATTTCATAGCAAAGTTCAGATTTATTGATACTAGAAGAATCTTCAAATCACAAGTCCGTAGATGGATGGAGAAAATAAACAACTGTGTGCAGAGAACCGTTACAAGAAAGACGGTACAAGCATTACTATCAACTATAAGCTGTTCACGGTAAAGTGAGTACTTTTTAAGGGCAGTGCTTAAAAGAAAAATTCCTTTCAACTTATTTGTATTCTTTATCCAATTGTTAATTTAAAAATTGTCATGTGACTAATAAACACAATGTATGCATTCTACCTACAGCTCTCAATATTTAACGACTGAGGCGTCAATAGTTATTATACCTGCTGAGAGAGTCTTAACGTGGTCACTTTACTGTGAATAAATAGTTTATAACATGTCGTTGCTACCGTCCCAAAATTATCTTCTCTGAAACCTTGTTATATGTAGGCAGGTATGCATGAAACTAAAGGTAGACCCGAAACTCTGTTTAATGCAGTTTTTTTATATATTTTCTGTAGGAAATAATGGAATTGACGATATGTATGTTCGCCACCGGCCTGCGTTAAGTTTGCGGCTGTGTCAGCCCGAAACTGAAACAAGCTCGCAAAAGTCAACTAAAAAAATAAGAGTTAAGACTTTTATACGGGAAACATTTATACTGTAGCGTGTGCAAACATTGATCTCTTTACCCTTCTTCATTAAGAAAATATATGGTTTAGGAATACAAATTTCTGCTAACACGAACCCGAAATCCAGTTACAGAACAGTTTTGTTTGCACTTTTCTTTGCTGATTTATTTTGGTGTTCCATCCAGTTACAGTCGCAGGATCACCACAACTGGCGATTATTTTCCTTGTAATGAAGATGGGAATATAGTTGGGACAAACCACGCCCAGTACATTCGGCCAGGATACAACCCACCGATTTCCCGAATACGAGTCATAATCGCTAATTCATCGCCAAGCACGATCTGCTCCGATTTTGTTGTTGCAAAAACGATTATCACAGACCAGCCGTTCGTAAGCATAGCCACAGCACCTGTAAAAATACACGTCATAACGAAACATGTGATTGGCCACGAATAGAAGAAACAGGATCGACTAGCATATGATGCACTGAAAAAAGTGGTTACTTGCGATTGACCTAAACATGAACCAATGAGAAGTCTCCAGTGATTCGCTGCGCAAGGAAGACACCTTGTTGACTATTTAAGAGCCCTCCCTTCATTCAACACCCACATCCCTGCAACAATTACCAAGTCCGGGGACACAATGAAGCAACTTTCACCGGTGCTTTGACCATCATCTTGCTCCACACTAAGCAACCAGCTGACGGTATTCCGATCACACGTCATTCCACACCTCACCGCCACGTGTTCCACGTGTATCCACTTGCCACCTCGCAATCTCCGACGACTCACGCGTATTTCCTTCCTTGGCATCAGACTCCTCCTCTGCCTTCTGCGAGATACTCTCTAACAGACTCTCCTGGAATGGACGGTACTTCCCCACGTTCAGCCCACCCTTGCCGCCATCACCGACCCATTCAGCAGCCAGACTCAGGCATGACCAACCACATCCATCTGTGACCTGGGCACGGAACCACCATGAACTCCACTCCCTTGTTGCCCTCTGTTGTGCGCCGACCACCTGCGAGATGAAGAAGACACCAAAGACGACGAACCAGCTTACGGCTGACAGTAGCATATATAACCTTCAATTTCAGTCTCACATGATTCTGAAAAGTCTAATATCCAAGGAGGCCACGGTGGACGTGCGGTTAGACTCCTCGCCTCAAGGTGAACTGGGTTCAATCCCCGGCCGGGTCACTCCCGGATTTTCGCAAGTAGGGATCGAGACGGACGATGCTGCTAGTCAGCGGGTTTTCTCGGGGATCTCCCGTTTCCTCCGCCCCTTACGTTTTTGCGCTGCTCCATTCTCACCTCATTTCACCCTCATAGACTCTCAAGACCTCGATGTTAAGAGCCGCCCAAATCTCTCTCTTCACTCACTCACTCTTAACATCCAATAGTTCAAATCCTTGACATCACCCCAAGAAAATATTCCTCGTCCAATCATACCCATATTACCATTTAATCAAGAATTTCAAGTGCATATGCTTCACTAAAGAGATCCAACCCTCTTTACTAGATAAATGGCTGTGATAATATATTTTGTTCGCTATTTAAATTCTTCCTAGCAAGCAATCAAAGCCTTTCCGGGTGGAGCTGATAAAAGAAATTCCTAAATGATAGTTCCCACCAATGATGGCAACAGCGTTTCTCTCATTCGATTCTTATAAAGTATGTTTTTCTTTGTTACTTAGCGTCTTCCAAAAGGCAATGAATTTTAAATATTGATAGTGTATTTTATTTATAACCGTCGCCAACACCGAGCCAGCTAACAACCGTACGCAAACATGCGAACAATGCAACACAGCAGCAACCTTCCTTAACACGACAAAAAAAAAATATCAATTCCCAAAGGAACAGCAGCTTGGATGACGGGTAATCAAACCAGACTGGAAATATGATGTTCAATAAAGGCCTTGAGCCCAGGAAAGATATTTGAACGAGGTGGGGACTCTCTCCTGTCCCGCTCCAAAAAAAAAAAACCTTATCCTCAGTGCCCCTGCCTAAACGTCTCATCATCGTCTCCAAAGTCCTGATTCTTCCGGTACGACTGCACCATCTACAGAAGAGAGCTTCGTTCTTCTCAGCTTTATGTACAGATTTGCTCTTCAGGGAATGACTGCACACAACGGATCTGGAATTCTGGAAGTTTGTTTCTACAGACATCCTCACAACAGTACTGCGTCTGGTGTTAATTATTTGAGTCAGATTGATTCAAGAGACATTATATGTTGGAAGACTTTTGCAATTAATGAACTTGTTGCTACTTCTAATTCTGTTATTGCTATTTCTCCTAATCCAGTTTTGTATTCTCCCAGCATCAGGTGCTACGTCAGGGCCGTGCACAACAGCAACAGAGGACCAAGTACGCCCGTCATCGCACATGTGGAGCTACTGTACCAGATTTCTTAAGTGCTCCCTTCGACGATACGGTAAGGATTGGCAAAAAAAAAAATTATGCTGGAGTGAGTGAGTGAAGATATTTGGACGGCTCTAAACAGCGAAGTCTTGAGAGCCGATTTGTACGGGAAGTTCACGTCGCATCTACACCGTGATTTCATCAGTCGCATGAGATGACCTTGCAGCTTCCATGCTACACCGCAACCTGAAGTAACACCCTAATTATCATCAGCTCCGGACCACCGCCATCACGATGACAAGCTCACATACGCAACACCCAGCGACGACCCTCTCTTTCGCCGCCTATTTTTGACTTCACATCATCGCCTTACTGTAACAGTCTCGGTGCTGATTAATTAATTCCCATATTTACACTCCTTAATAATATTTTTTCGAGTTCATGATTGAGTAGACTTTTTTAAATTAATAAATGTTAAACACATGTTTCTTGCTTGCCTGCAGTTTTTTTTTTTTTTTTTTTTTCAAGATAAATTTCATTATACCATTAACACTATTCATACTCACGATTATACTTGCATTTACGCTGACTGGCTGCTTCGCTTAGTCGAGAAGTAATGATGACTGCGAGAAATGGTTGAACGCCGAATGCTCTGCAGTCGAGCATCATCCCTACTAAGTTGTACTCTTTGGTGATGGTTATTATTAGTATTTGATAGGGTTTATTTCAAGTCTGTCCTGCGGATACACCAGAGGTCTGAGGAATCCTGACTTATTCCCGCTGAAATCAATTATATTTTGAAAAAAATATATTTTTTTTTCCGCGAAACAGTTGTTTATTCACGCCGACGTCCATAAATTGAGATTTGAGAAGGGAGCCATTATTAACAGGTTATGCTTACTACCAAAACTTTAAACATTAAATTTATAAATTTAACTTTGCAATTGTAAATTCATAAGACATGGTGGTTTACAGAAATGAACGTACGAGCCGTTCCTGAAACTGTACGGACCGATAATTACGAGTATTATGGAGTATTTGAACGGAAAGGGCAGCAGCAAAATGTTAATTAGCACATGCGCAATAAACACTAGTTTAACTGCATTGACGCAAAGATACATTTTGTAAAAGGCATGGGGCAGCGGTGGCGTAGTTGCCAGGGCGCTCCGGGTTCGATCCCCGGTGGGTTCACTCCCGGATTTTCGAATGTAGGAATCGTGCTGAACGATGCCGCTTGCTGGCGGGTTTTCTCGGTGTACTCCCGTTTCCCCCGTCCTTGCATTCCAGCGCCGCTCCTTTCTAGGGTCTCATTACTGTCATGCCCGGGGATGACGGTCACCTACGGGTCCCAGCTGGAAAGACCGTCACTCGGAGGGTGTCGCCTTGCCCTGGGTGCACTCCCCACACGCCATTATTATTATGTAAAAGGCATGATAAACTGTTGAGGAAGGGGAAAAAGAAGAAACTGATGACATAAAAATATTTACGTACACGAACAAGTGAATTCATGGAAGCGGTGAGAATTGCCATAACGCGCGCGCGCGTGTGTGTGTTATTGCGTATACATATTTTTGTTTGGAAAGAAAAAAGGNAAAAAAGGGGGGGGGGGTATTTGTTTTTGCAGATATAGTGAAATAGTTTGTGGAATTAAAATCTTTTTTGCAAGGTTCCCCAAATAAATTATTCATTCACAACGGTGATTAAGAGCGCTGTCTAGTACGGGACAGGCCGAGCGAACACAGGAAAAAGTCTTAATGTCGTGACAACAGTATTAATGTTACAACAACAGTAATTTTTTTTTTGTTATCTGTGCACCGTCAGTAGCTAATGTTTCTCTTAATGTAATATACTGATAAGCTATTAATGTTAATGTAACATTAGGTACCTTTGTAACTACATTACCTCCTTACTCTTCTGTCAACGTTAAAGGTGGTGTTTGAGTTGCTGCAAAACAAATTTTGTGTTGTGTTGATGTTAACATTTGTATTTTAAAAAATTTCTTATATTTTCTTTGCTTAAAAAAAAACACACCGATGTAAAATAAATTAAGTACAATAATTATTTTGTCGCAAAAGTAAATATTACCACCGAAAAATTATTACGGCTTGAACGGGAATCGAACTCGCGCTGTGAGTCATTGACGTTCTCCACTTCACGGAATCTGACGGCCTACCATCTAACCTACCTCAACGCGTTTGAGTTTCATACTGTGGGTAGTCAGGATATATAACGAACAACTACAACAGTTCTCTTTCGTCACGTGAAATATTGTATGATCTATAAATATATGCATAATTGGCACACGTTAACTGCTTCGCAAGGCTTGAGAGCTGGTATAAGCTGCATTTATTTAACATACTGTGCTTGAAAATTTAAATTCAGTAGTTTCATTTTACGAGATTAGAGCTGTTCACTACTATCCGCCATTTTGCAACGACAAGTCAGTGTAAACTTGTGTTTGTTGTACATTTCTTTAATGTCGCTGTAAAACAAAATATTTCATTCTTCCTGTTATTTTTAGCGTAATACAACAATTAGTTGCCGCAACATTACTTAGAGGCTTTATTAACATTAGCACTTCAACGGTATATTTGCATTATAGTTAGAGACCTGAAGAATTCACGGATTCATTTTAGGACAAGCTAGAATTCAAAACACATGCGTTTGTATAACTTAATCCATTTGCCCACGCCGTACTTGACACTTCCTGGAGAATGCTGGTCCAATCGTCGCCTTCCACTGTGACAGCAAGCAACCAATTTGCAGTTGATGTCGGCATATTTGTACATAAGGCTGTAGAGTCTAGCCTGCAGGTCATTGAACTCACGATTTTTTCCGGTCTCTAATTATAGTAATGTAAGACTTTGTAAGTGGTTAACAATATTAACTTTGTCATAACATTATTAATTTTACTGCAGTTAAAAAAAACCTCAATATTAACGTTTTTGTTGCAAAAACATCAGACTTGTTCTGTGAAAGTATAGGGTTTTAGATGTTAAATGACTTTATCGGTGTATCGGCCATATTTCACGATATCGCTTTCAAACAAACATCACTTTGTTCCCTTCGAAGACAAGAGCCATGCTACACGAGAGCAAGTAGGAGTTAACTAACAAGAGTATGTGTTTTTTTATGCTTGCAGAGTCTATTTGTCTTAATTCACCCACTGTTTTCATAATATTAAAAGTAAAAAAAAAATACGTTTTGTATAAGTGTAGCTTTGGTAAAGATGGACAAAGCGTATCGTTATACCGTCGTTTAGGGACGAGGCAACAACGAAGGCCAAGTACATATGAGCGAAGTGCAACGTTCGGATGTATGCACAGTTAGCAAATTTCTGCACTTGTTCCGAACAATTTTTTAAGAAATAGCTGCCAAAAAATATTTCGTAGCTGTACAGCTGAAATATTGTATATTTACAACACATTATATTGGAAAACATATAAATTTGTTTATGTAGCTCAATATTTATAACAATACGGTTTGTTAAAATATAATTTTAGTTTTACACATTCCCCACTGAGGTTATGTGGAATTTGTTCTAATTTATTTGTAGTTTTACAAAAATAAACTTGGCAAAAAGATCCCCAAGAATTCATTGTAAAATAGCGANGGGGGGGGGGGGGATGTCACAGTGTAGTTGGCTCGCGCTTAGCTGTATTCAGAACCCAGTTTAGTTTCTTCTTTCATTCCATTATCAATCCTTCCGCCACATGCGTGTATAATTTAGCATTTCCGTAGGTCTCGCAACTAGGTTCGTGTTCCGTTCGCTGCATTAAAACAGCTGCTAGAGAACCCGTGCGACGCCGTTCCGTAATTAAATATCTACTATATTGCACGAGGGACGGGAACAACCGCCGAAGTTTTTTTCCCCCTCCAATTTTTGAGGGTAGAAAGTATAGTTGAAGACTGCACAGCATGTGAACAAACTTTGGCTTATTTACAACTTACTTCTTGTAATTTAATATTAAGCTTAACCGTACTGTAAACTACGCAAACACACGCATCTTCGATATGCACGCACCAAGGGGACCTTTGAAGATCTTTTAGCATAGTAATTCAACTTGCGGCACGTCACCGCCGGCAATTGGACCCAACGTGACGTCAGCGCACGAAGCATTTGTGCTCCAGGCCTCATGCAGTTGATGCGCGAGATTGATTGGCCTGAAGTGGTATGACGTAGGAGGTGCACTTCAGCGAGTGATCGCAACAACTCCCTTTGCGTGAACTGCGCAATTTACACGTCAACGGAATTCGGTCTAAGTATCCAGGTTTGTACGTCACGTGACGCTGTGAAACTGCCAGGGAGATAAATGTTAATGTTGCAGCAATTCTTACTATGATGGGTATTAAACGAAAAAAAAAANCTGTGAAACTGCCAGGGAGATAAATGTTAATGTTGCAGCAATTCTTACTATGATGGGTATTAAACGAAAAAAAAAATCAATTTCACAGGCCACAAATACATAACAAAACACGTGTTAAAAAACTGTAAGGCATAGAAATATTTTTCATTTTCCGTTGCTAAAAATCCACACAGAGTTTCTCGCGTGTAGTTTTTTTTTTGTAGGTAAGTTGTAAAAACGCTCAATCATGAAGCACATGACACCGTTTAAATCTGAGAGTAACGATGTGCTACTTCAGCGGCCAGCGCTCATTTTACTCAGCCAACGGTATTTTTAAGATGTGATTTTCTGCGAGCATTAACGACAGGCACTACAAAAAAAAAAAAAAAAAAAAAAAAAAAGGGGGAGGACAGAGTATGCATAAAAAAAATCTTGCTACGATCCACATGATTGTAGCTGTCAGTCATTCTGCCAGAAACATTTAACATTTCCCCTCCCATTGCTGCCAGCATCGTTAGAGAACATAAATCAAAAACCCAGGCGAGTGAACTCTTGTAATTCAAATATTTTTTTCCGAGTGATTTTCTATGGGTTTTTTTTCATGGCACCTCAAAAAACTGCCGTGTGGTCGAAGTATGTGTACCTATAAATTTAGTACCGATAACCGCGTGTAGGGAAATAACTCTTACCTGTACAGGTTTTCCTGGTGTTCTCAGTATTTCGTTACGTTACTTCATTACTTCAAAATAACTCCTGCAGGATACGTGTCTGAAAAAGAGAAAGGAAAAAAAAAACATCAACTTCGAGGAGGAGACCCACGAGGTTTCAACACAGAATAGGTGAGTACATGGAAGTGGAGGGGCCGCGGTGGTGTAGTGGTTAGACTACTCGCCTCGAACCGGGTTCGATTCCTGGTAGGGTCGCTCCCGGATTTCGTGCCGGACGACGATGCCGGTGGTTGGCGGGTTTTCTCTGGGATCTCCCGTTCCCCCCAGCCCTTGCATTCCGGTGCTGCTCCCACACTCAGCTCGCTTCACCCTCGCCGGCTCTCAAGACCTCGATGTTAAAAGCCGCCCACGTCTCTCCACTTGACCGCACAGAAGTGGAAATGTTGTGGCGGCTCCTTTGATGTCGGCATGCCCGACCGCTGATAGCCTCAGTGAGGCTCTCGTAGTGTCTGATTGGCCACAGCGTGCTGCCGAAGACTACCTATTCGCTGGGTTGCCGGCTGGGAAGTAGGTTACCAGGCGCTCATTGGCGAACGGCGTTCCGACATTTTTCTGGCCGGTGACGCCATTTTGCTGGCGCGTGCGGCTGGAGTTCGAGGTAGCAGCTGTTTCGCTTCTGTATTATTAAGGACCCCGCATGTCCACGCCTCCACAGAGAGTGCGATGGTTACGTCCGAATGCTAGTTTACGTTTTGTATCTCCATCAAACAGGGCTAATACTGAGTGTTTCGGAATCGTTTTTAGATAATATGAAACTCGCGTTACATGCTACTTAACGTAGCATAGGGACGTGCAATGATAAGGTCACAGCTGAAAGTTTCAAGAGGCGAAACGACGAGAGAAAGACGGCAAGCCAGTTTAGTGCCTTGCGTGTAAAGGCGACCGGACATTCGATGCATGTATATAGGTCGCCCTTAACGCTCACTTAGCTATCCCGCGCTTCTAGGCCTCGGAAACGGAAAAAAAATCAACAAAATCTCCTCACCTGCCTGGCGCTTGAACTGCGTTGAAGGGTATTTGAAATCCTGTTTTTTTTTTACGAAACTATTAAACCTGCCTCCAGTATGTTTAACTACGAAAATACACCATATCCCAGACGAGGACGGAATGGTACCTTAAAGTTACCACGCACGCTGTAAATACATATTATTTTGGATCCCTCCAATACAGTTAAAAACGGCTTTTTCAGACTGCCGTATATAAAAACATACTGGCCGGGCACGAGTCAAATTACGATAGGAACCTGTATTGAAATTTGCTGCAGACTTTTCATCAATACAATGATAGGTTCACCGCTGAAAGTTCCATCTATACACGCAGCACTACGAGAACACTGCACGCCAGTTCAGAGGCCTGCGCGTAGCGGCGATGGCGCTCTTGTAGCGCGTGCCAATGTAACCCTTATAGCTCCCGCGCTTCTCGGACAAAAAAGGAGAAAAACAATGCAGGCAGGCGTGCTTAAGGCACCCGTCTACCTGGCGCTTGAACTGCGTTGCAGAGTGTTCGAAATACACAGTTTTCAACGAAACTATTAAGCGTGCGTCCAACGTGCTGATCTACGAAAAGAACACACACTTCAGACGAGAGCTGTTAAGTACTTTCAAAATATCACGTACGTTAGAAACATCAATTCAGAGTACTCCAAAACCGCTAAAAACGGCCTTTCCAAGGCGCTGTAGCTCAAAATGCACGCATCAGATACATACAAAACTACTATAGGCGCCTGCACTGAACCTTCCTAAAGACTTCCCACTAATAAAATAATATGGTCACCGCTGAAAGTCCCATAGGTACACGCAGCACGACGAGAACACTGCACGCCAGTTCAGAGCCTTGCGCTTAGCGGCGATGGCGTACTTAATGCGCGTGGCAGTGTCGCCCTTATCGCTCCCGCGCTTCTCGGCCTAAACGTGGGAAAAATTTCCAGGTAGACGGGCGCCTTAAGTATTCTCTAGTTTCAGTCTGTACCCTTTTTGTGACTCGCACTGCTACGTTCGGATTCGCCGCTGTCAGACAGATTGAAAACATCAGGGGACATAATCGCTTATAACAATCCACCTGCAATGCATTACGAAATACGGAAATTGAATACGAAGAATAAAACAGAAAGAACGAAAACCATCACAATAATTCTACGTGTTTTTTTATTTTTTATTTAGTTTCCTGGGTCGTTTCGAGCCAGCTTTGTTTAATGCGCCCGCATTATCGTGACGCCATCGTGTGGCCAGAAGAACCACTTTCGTAAGCCAGCGCTCTTTTACTTTATAAGAATGCAAGCTTACGTGTTACTAGGGTTTGTTAGGATGATGGACTGAGAGATGTCTTGTATTTGTTAAGCACGGTTCACGATGGGAAAGTGCGCACATCAGAATGAAAGTAGGTATTGTTTACAGCACAGTTCGTGTTCATCTTGTACGTGTCGTTTACGAAGCATCAACTACGTATAGACGTGTACCAGATGACGATATTTCATTTCATGTCGTGTGCATAAAGTGTTTGGCCAATGGGATAATGGGGCAATAGCATATTACTAAGAAAAAAAAACTTTTTTAGATTTTATTAGGAAAGATAATTGTAGTTTATATTTTCCTTTGCATAATAAAATAATACTTCTATGATATTTATTTCGTAAATCACTTCGCCGACGCCGATATCAAGTTACTTTTTCCAGGCACGTGTGATTGTGTGGACGTAAATACGGGTGGGTTCACTAGGAACCAAACGTTTATGCACGTGTTCTATGCTGACTTCTCTTAAGTACACGAAAAATTGATCGTGTGCCGAGTTTGCTTACTTATACGCGTGCAAAAAAGACGCCAAGGTCAAACGGCAGCTGTTGTAGAGCTACCTCTTGTCGGACAAATGAAACTATCTTCAGAAACGTGGAGAATTTTTGTAATTGCCTCGTCATTTGTATATCATCTGCATTCTTAGATAATAAAGTCGGACGGTTTAGATTCCGGTTCCAGGCAGCGCAATGCAGTGGCATTAAAATGAACTACTTGGAAATCGTTGCTGAGACGGCGGGTGGGGCCAAGCTGGTATTCAGACCTATAGGCTGTTCAACGTCAAATGAGCATTTCTGAAAGCCCTGCTTAAGATCTACTTGTATACACGTTGTGTATTCCTTCACCGTATGTAAAATTAACATTGCCATGGGCCTCTTCACTTTATTGATGCTTCGGGCAAGTGAAACTGTGAAATTATTAGGAAAGTAAATACTTTACAAATCTACTCATTTTTTAAATTTGTTGTTTTTAAAAAAAAACAAAAAACGAAAGAAATAATTTTAAGGTATTACAAATCGTTACCTAACACTTTTTATTCGACGTTAAGATATGAAACTACTTTCCATCCATCCTTACCAACTTTACTGGGCGAATGTCACTCAGTGCGCCCATTAAACTATATGCATGCAGGGGCAAGTGACTTTTTTATAAGGTTCATAGTGCTCACTTTATCGTGAACAGCCTTTACCAATCTGAGTAATGCCTACTGGTCTGAATTAACAGTTTGAGTGACTATTTCGTATTTCAAAAACCCACTTGTTCATCTGTGATGTCTTAGTTGTATGGTCCATGGGTTATTCGAAAATATATCAGAGTTTACTACTATAAAATAGTGTGGTTTTTTGTCTCGTTTTAGTTCGTAATACTGAAATCGTCCCATCTGCGATATTACCTATGTACTATTTACATATTCGTTGACTACAGATATCCTTCGTTTATTTTAGGTACTTCTTTAATGGAACGTCTTGGTTTTTTGCGATGAAATATCTCTCCAATATTCGTAGGTCCATAATCATTTTCATGGAGTGTAAAGTTTCCTTCCTGTTGAAAAATCTGTAGGAATATGTTTGGATTTGTGTATCACAGTAGTTCTTTCAGACACCCAGTGTTGTTTTTCAAAGTTATTATCACTTTACGAGATATTTTTTTCTCTGCCCAAAAGTTTATTAAGTTTTTTCCCAAACACAGTTCAATATATAAGACAATTAACTTTTTGGCATTACCTCAGCGCGTTCTTCAATGTGCATTGCAAATATTTCGGCTCTTCTCAACAAAGTTTTCAGCTTATCAGAATTATCTCGACTCATCCGTGTTGTTCGAGACTTAACAGTGTTCTTAATGGGTGACAATTCCACATGCCTGTTAATAAGTACTTTTTAATATTTGGAAAATGGTCATTTTTAAAAAAATCACTGTCGTAAGTGGTTCCCCGAAATATGCACCGAAAAATATAAAGAGTAACCGCAATAATATGCTTTATCGCCCTGAACCTAATAACTTAGATACTGCGCAACCCTTTTTTTTTTTTTTGTGAAATGGTATCCATTATTTCTTCATAGAATTAATATATGCACCATCGTCTCAAAATTACGTTTTAAATTCCGTGTACATTTGTTTCCGCACAAAGGCAGTAAAGCGTTTTTTTTTCTTTCGGTAATTCCTTACCTATATCTCAACTGTTCTTGAAATACTCGACCATTAACTCGTTAGTCTTTTTTAAGGGTCTTCTTCTTCTTCAACACAGGAAAAAATTAGTGACCTGAATGTCTTCCCGGCAACAAGTTCAGTGGGATTAATTGATCAGCTTTATGCGCGGCACACCCCTGGTCATTATAGAAGTGCTGATGTGCTGATCAGGATGCGTGTGTTTCCAGTACATTTAACTGGCAACAACCTTCTATTTATACTTTTCCCCTTATACCTCGTGAGGATTCTGTAACAGTTACCTGCGTTAACCCCTTCAGTAATTGCTCAAGAGATTTTATTGGCCGTCGTAAAACCGTTTCATAAAATCAGCAAATCAATTCAAGCAAACGAGAGGAAATGCATTTTTAGCGGCGAGAAACTCGGCATAAATAAAAAAAAGCCGGAGGTAGGTAATAGTCTCTCTTTTCCCCTGTCTCCTCGGTTCCGTTTTTTTTTCTCTGTCACTCCTTTTATATATATATTCTACTGGATCAATGAAAAAAATAATAAGTTTCTAAGTTTTGAGGCTTAAGAGTATGCTGGAAAAATGGCGTGTACGATTGCAAGGAGATAATGAAAAATAAACTACCAGAGTATTGTCTGAAGAACGTGTGAACACTCTTAGAAGTAATTCTGTGAAATTACGAAAAGATACCTTTGAAAAATAAAAATCTTCGTACGTAAAACTGCGCACACTTCGTTATCACATAACAAATTTTTCAGTGAACTTATTTAATTCTGTAGCTCCACCATTCTTTTTAGACATGAAACAATACCTACATAACGAAAATAGCATTTCCGTAATATGGGTGTTGCGCTATATAAAAAAAATTAATAATAGTTTGGTTCTGTCGAAATATTTGAACACGAGTCAAAATTAAGTAAACCCATTAACTTAACCAACCACCCATCAAATTCACGCAAGTAACGTTCCGAAGGGGCCGCGGTGGCTGAGCGGTTAGCCTGCTCGCCTCCCATCATGGCGAACAGGGTTCAATCCCCTGCCGAGTCACTCCCAGATGTTCGCAAGTGGGAAGCGTGCCGGACGATGCCGATGATCGGCGGGTTTTCTCGGGGATCTCCCGTTTCCCCAGGCCCGTTAATTCCGGCGCTGCTCCATACTCACCTCACTTCGTCAGCTCTCAAGAGCTCGATGTTAAGAGCCGTCCAAATCTCTTCATTAATTCAAAAAGATACGCACCCTTTTCAGCTGATAATTTAAACGGAAAAAAAATTTTCTCATAAGTAATACATTTTCGCCTGGATTAGTTTTAGCGTGCTCATTAAGCATATAAGAAAAGATGTGCTAATTCACAATGAAAACATATCTTTTACGAGGCGTCATTACAGTCGTTCATTTCTAATAATTTTGTTTGAAAGATCCTACATTATATTCCTTCACTACTGATACCGTTAAAACAATGATACGATTTGATCGTGTGCTTTGTTATAGTTAAAGTGCGATGAATACATGAGTATCGGAACTGTAGTTAATAAATTCTCCACGCTTCTAAACTGTCGTGTTTGCATTGAGCTTCGTCGTACACAAATTCTGCTCATTCTGTAGCATTCGAATACTCATATTTCATCACGAGACTTAGGTGGTCTCAAATCACTAATTACAACTTGAATATAGCCCACGTAAAATTCTCGTAATTCGACGTGTAAAAATGTTCATCTAAAAAAAAGGATTTACACAAAAACATTTGTATAATATTCGTACGATACATTTTTTAAATGTCTGAGCACCGAATTACTTTTATTGAAAGAGTTCATGGTCAATGTTTTACTCAAACTAATTTAATTAGATTTTATTATTACCAGTGACAAAATATTTAAACAGCAATTGATATACATATATTTTAAACTTTCCTTATATTACGTAACTGACTTGAAAAACTAGTTTAAATCAGGAAATGTACACAACAGGGAATATTTTTATTTTAACAATATTTGCAATATTATAAATATTTAACAGAAACCTATTCTAATAAAAGCCGATTTTTGCCACTTTTAACAGCAGTATATTGACAATAATTTACCGAAATATTTTAGTACTGATAGGTTAAAATTGGTTAAGAAATGTATGAAATCGCTTTGGGCAAAAAAAAATTGCGAAACATGCCCTAGATTAATACGATGTTTTCTTCGTAGCGAAATAAATGATGATTTTTGTTTTTATTTACATCGGATTCTTACTGTAGTTTAATTTTTTTCGCACATCGACTGCACTCGCTACAACCACCACAAGATTTCCACCTAACAACCATGTTAAAGGATGAAAGAGTTCACTTTTTCTCCCACGAGTTTTCCAGAATCGTCGATAGTGTTTTGCAGAATCGCCTGGGGAATACTGAGTTTGAATTTCGCTGGGAATAATTTTCCGTTGAGCCTGGAAAGTTAATGGCTTCTCCCTCGGCACTGCTGATTGGTTGTGGCGCCTCTCGAACATCGAGGGACGGCGCGCCAATCACCATCTACCACGTGCATCTTTCTTTCTTGTTATGGTTTTGTTCTCTTTCCAATTTTCTAAACCATAACCGCGCGGAAACCATTTGCTCCAGGCTTGCTACAGAGCGTTTGTCAAACTTAACTGGAGCCGTTACAGCGATGGAGAACTCATTCCGAATTCCTCTCAAGCTTGAAGTATAATAACTTTTGGAAACGTTTACCTTTTATTTTACAACTAATGCGAAAAAGTGGGTAATGTATTCTGGCCGCAACACATACTACAGCAAGAATTTCTCAGTACTGGATTGAATAAAACATAAAATATTTAAGAACTTTTAAATGTGGACTAGGGTACTTTCTTGCTGCCGCGCCGTGGCACTGAATATGCAATATTAGTCTTCGATAAACATTTTGAAAGTCATTCATAGCTTAGGGACGAGAGTTGGTCGTCAGGATGTATTTATATATTTTTTTGCCATTACTTGTGTTTGCGATTAATTATTGGACTGTGGTTTTATAAGGACCACGAATATTATAGAACGATATTTAGGATGGTATTATCTTGTACTCCTATCATTTCTGTAGTAATTCTCGAAAGGAAGTCAATAATAAATTCCCATTTATTCCACATGGTAAACGAATAATGGTGCCCTTTTGATATTACATTAATTTAATCATCTGAGTGCTATGCTATGCCTTGTGAAAGGAGAAATTTCACTAATGAATGCTGAATACAATTCATGACATAAAAACTGGTAACACTACATTGACTCCTATCTCTCCCCTTATATGGTTTCCCCATCCCGAAATACGCCATGTAGCTCATTGCAGTGTTACGGGATTTTGAGTCATGAAGTGTCTTTAGCATTCATTATTAAAATCTCTCCTTTAACAAGGCATAGCATATCACTCAGATGAGTGAATAACTGTAATATAAATGGGATTCCTTTACTTGTTTGCCATGTTGAATATAAATGAGGATTAATTTTTTACTTCCTGAGATAGCCAAACGTCTTTAAAAAATATTGTTACAGGGCGCCTGGGGGCGTATCCGACTTCGTGAGGGATGGAGGTCTTCATAAAGATAAAAGAACGAAATATTAACGCATCTGGTTTTTACAGCATTAATCTATCTATCTCCACTATTACTCTTTTTATTTCTCAATGAGCGTAGTATTTTATGTCTATCTCAAATCAAATTAAAGTCCTTCTCAATGTCTCTGTTTGGTTATAGTCAATTAACTTACACTCATTAATAAAACATGTCCAATCTCTCTGTTGCCATCATTTGCAATGTCTTAACCCTCACGCATTCCATCCAACTGTCCAGCCTGTCAGTCGCACTCTTCACTGCACCGATTCTCGTAGTCGCAGATTTACCTCGCGTTGGTCACTTCCGGCACCACTCGTTGCTCTTAAGGCTCGCGTCGTCTATCGCTTAAGGCCACACAATCGCCCAAAGTCCCGACTCTCATCAACTCCCGCCTAGGACGAACGTCTCAATTAAATAATATCACTGGCCTTGATCTGGAAGGTTCGCCTCAGCCCAAGTCACACAGAGAGAAACTAGATAATTAACCAGAACATTCTTCATACAAACACAGAAATTCTATCTTCTGAAGGTCAGGAGCGCACGAGCCGCAAAAGGCTAATCTCGGCAACCGCTCTTGGGTTACATGCGTGACCTTCACACATTTCCGCTCTCGCAAGCGATGCGAAGCAGCGAGCGCGTAAGAATATGACAGGTCTATACAGCACTTCTTCAATGGTCACGATTGAAGCGTTGACGGTGAACGAATCAGTTTTTAGTTGCAATTGATGAGATTAACTTCAATATGACTTGTGATACACGCGTAAACCTATATAATGTTATTAATTTTATAAGAGAAATAACTCTTTTCATAATTTATTTTGTCTCGACACGGTACGTACGAGACACGATTCGGAAGAGTTCGACTGCGGTCGTCAAAACTAAGTGTACTTTTGGTGCTCTTGCGTGGGATCTGAGTCTGCGTGTATGATAACAACATTTACGGCAATTCCAGTTTCGTGTACGCACGCCATCTTGTTACGTCGAATGCTCTAAGTCTGTCTATGTGCGAAATGCCGTAATACTTAGTAAGCATTTTCAGGGTCGAATTGTAGTGGAAATCGATGGTTGCAGAGTTGTGTAATGTCACGAAAGGCTTTCACAATTCGTGACTGAGAAGTTTCCACGCCAACTCGTTGCCTGCTGCACGAGGTGAAGAATAGTTTTCGCGGTATTTTCACACTTTTTCAATAAAACCTTTGAAAAATCATTCCGCGTGTGACATTTTTGGTTGCTTCCTAAATATTTCAAGAATCACAAGCGTTTAATTCTTGTGTTAGAATAAAATAATCTTGTTAATGGTTAAATTGAACTTTTACTTATATTTTATTAATAAAGTGTAATATTTCATTTATCATTAATATGAATAAAAACAAGGATAAAATAGGTGTGTTGGTAATATCTTCTAAGAAATAGTTCTTGAGCAAAATACTATTAAACCGAGTGCGCACGAATGCGGTGCGTTTTCACTTTGATGTAATTTTCTAGACTCGGTTAGCCTTTGTTTGCATGAGGCAACAAAGGTTCACTGCGTTGTTTGAACACGTTGTTTTGACAGTTTCGCTGCCAACGAATGAGCCAAAGCGGCGAAAAGCGCAGAAGATGAAAATCAGTCTATATTTTCTTCATTTTAAGAACCGAACCCGCGACCTCCCGCATACAAGTCATACAATGTGCGGATATAATGTACTTGGGAAGGAAGAAGACACCAAATAATAATAATAATAATGCGAGATTTTCACGTTTTCGAATGGACGGCAGCAACCGATTCCAAACAGAAAGACTTGCAAAATGCCTTTGCTCTCGCAGAAATTTGAAACGTAGTTACACAAATTACCGTGTGTTCTAGTCTTTGTAGGTATTTGCATATTTTCAGACGGGAGGTTGCCTCCTTATTTCGTATTTACAAACCATGTTATATACCCACTTGCGCGAATGGGACTCATACTTAAGTTTTGTGAATTTCAATGCCAAATCTGCTCTACCAAAGCTGTATAACAGATACAAGTATATAAAACAAGAAGTTATCTATATAAGTAATGAGCCTACTTTCCTTTACAAGGATGAAAATAATTTCGATGTAGTTTTTTAAAAAGTTATATGGTAGATGGGACTTGACATCTCGTTGATAGAGATGCCATTAGTAATGGAACCGGACACAAGTGCAATACTACTGAGACGGTTACAAATACGCACGTGGCTTACCCGGGTCTCGAGCGTATAATGTGCCGTACCTTAAGCTGGCGCGCAGCCAACAATGTTACAGAGGTAGGATTTCGGAGCATTATCTTCGGTAGTAATCAGTCTAAGGCAGGGGTGCTCAGACTTGTACCATCAGCGATCGACCGCAAAAAAAGTGAGAGGGCGGGGGGGGAGACAAGCGATCGACAAAAAAAATTAAGGGGCTAGAACTGAGCTCTAACGTGACAGATGGTAAGCCTGTCGCTGTTACGACATATGTATGTTTGTTTTTTTTTTTTTTTTTTTTTTTTTTGTTAATCCCCGGCCACACTCGCATGTTACTATACCGAGTACACTTTGGTCAGGTTATGTTTACATTTTGTAAATCGTTGCCGCCAGTTTTTGAAGAGAGCGCGATATAGCGAAAATATTCATAACGATTAGCGCGAAGGAGTACTCTCACAACGATTAGCTGTCCAGGCGACGGATAAAATTGTTGTTTGATTTTGCCAAACTTGCAAACTTGCCGAAACGGAATAAAACTCACAAGGCGGTTTCTTAATCCAGAAAGCCATTCTTCACGAACAATGGGAGCAAACAATACTAAGCCGCGCCGACAACTCCGGCGGTGCGCAGCGTTCTTTTCGGCGTGACTTTACATTTTATTATTACGTGTCGCAGTGTCGCCGTACGAGTGACCGACGGAAGGCGCTTATTTTTAATTTCTTGAGGGAATGTGGACATATGTCCGCGATCAACTTTTAAAGCTCTCGCGATCGACCGGTCGATCGCGATCGAACGTTTGACCATCCCTGGTTTTGGTAGACAGGGATTAGCAAATTCAAATATCTACAGGAGCATCATTTTTGAAAACATGTGTGTGGATCACTTAAATCGTTAAGTTTACGGCCCACAGTAGCACTACTTGCGTGCAGAATTGGGTGGAAAGAGGTTGGCCGGTTGAGAATGCCATAAAAGGCATAAAAGCATTTGACGCTATCATGAAAAGGCCTAAATAGGCAATGTTTATATCTGATGCGTCTAGAAAATAATGCCAATATAAAAAGTTTGGTTGAAATGTGTCAAATTATTTAATAGGTATGCTTAGATTATCTAAATACTTGATATTGCACCATTTTGAAAAAAAAATGTCTGACCCACTTAAATTATGTAATTTTACATGACATAGTGTAATACTATCTGATTGCAAAATTTGGTGGGAATTCTATGATTATTTCCTGGGATATGGCATAAAAGTTGCATTTTATCACCTGGAATTATCTTACAATGTCTGCATGTTTGAGGCTTCTAATGGGCACTCTCAGCATAAGTTTAATTGAAAGCGGTTATATTGTTTAATATGCATGTAAAACTTATCTAAATGACATATATGACTGCCGTACTGTAAATAAAGCCAGACACACTTAAAACATGGCCTACCCTATAACTATTTATATGCAAAGTTCGATGGGAATCGGTTGGTTTGCCCCGGACATATTACATAAAAGCTCAAGTTTCTCATGCGGTGCTATTTTCATTAAAGTATTGGCACATTCTATGTTTGTCATAGATACTGCTACATATTAAGGACGGTTAAAATTGTTTGGGACATATATCTAATTAACCTAAAATACTTAAATGGCTGGTATTGTAAAAATATGTGACTACCTCCTTTAGACATGTGAATCTAGATGGACTCAAAAGTATAGACTGTACCCTGAATTTGATGGTTATCAGTTAATTGTTTCCAAAGATAGGCCACAAAAACTTAACCTTTTAAGTAGTGCCATCTTCAAAAATGGCTGACAAATGAGTTTATTTATTAGTTTATTTAATGCTTGCACATATACTACTAGCATACACGTTAAGTTAGAATTGGTTACATTGATATAGCATAGGCCTTAAGTCTATAATGTTTATGCGGCCACCATTTAGAATATAATAGTCCGACCCTCTAAAACATGTCAGTTTAGTAGGAATTGGTTGCTTTTTTCTCGAGATATGACATAACGTAATTTTCAAATGGTGCTCGCTATCTTACAAAACGGCGGACAAAAGAGCCTATTGTCACAATTGTCCCTCAAAGTCAGGGATGGAGGTCTTAATTAAATAAAAGAGTTAATTATAATTTCCTAATTTTATTTTTAATAACTACAAACAACATTTTCTCAATTCAGCATCTAACAGTTAATTGATATCACTTGCTGGTTACAAGTAATGACATCAAATCAATACAATTTACAAAAACCTCAAAGAAATTAATGTAAGCAAATAATTAAAAATCAGTTTGCTTTATAACACTCTCATGCAAAGCAAAAATCTTCCAACATATTATATCTCGAACATCTCGAACAATTAACAAATTGTACATGACCCAGTTCATGTACTGGATAATGTACAATTTGTTTATACTACTTAATTAAAACGTCTNAGAGCCTATTGTCACAATTGTCCCTCAAAGTCAGGGATGGAGGTCTTAATTAAATAAAAGAGTTAATTATAATTTCTTAATTTTATTTTTAATAACTACAAACAACATTTTCTCAATTCAGCATCTAACAGTTAATTGATATCACTTGCTGGTTACAAGTAATGACATCAAATCAATACAATTTACAAAAACCTCAAAGAAATTAATGTAAGCAAATAATTAAAAATCAGTTTGCTTTATAACACTCTCATGCAAAGCAAAAATCTTCCAACATATTATATCTCGAACATCAATTTGGTTAAGGTTAACAAATTGTACATGACCCAGTTCATGTACTGGATAATGTACAATTTGTTTATACTACTTAATTAAAACGTCTNGTTAACAAATTGTACATGACCCAGTTCATGTACTGGATAATGTACAATTTGTTTATACTACTTAATTAAAACGTCTAAAATGTATTTTGTTGTTATTATTACCCCGCCAATGATCCATTTACAATGTGCGAAAACAGGGTTGACCTTGAACGTAGTTGCAAGATCGGGAGTGGCTTATCAGTTCGATCGGAAGTCCTTATCAGAGCGACAGAATGTACATCCGGTGATAAGAATTATAGCTTAAAGTACAGTGCCGTGGTGCGGCAACGCTTAAAGTTACTGAGCGTTGCCGCTGAGTTTTCAGTAGTGCGTTAATCGCTGTCGTGTTCAGACGTGCTTGTTAACTGAATCAGTGGTTCACATCCAGTATGCGTTGTGCGTGTCATTTTAAGAGGAGATATCTATCAAGACCTGTTTTACAGAACATTGGCAGTTTTAATACTGATGTATCTAAATCTGATTATATTTGTTAAGCAAGTTTCTCAAGCTCAAGAAAGTTATGATCTTATTTTTTTCTTATATATATTTGGTATTCAAAGTATGACAGCTAATCATGCTAGTGAACTGTTAGAGATGTGTTTCTATCGTCGTACTCACAATAATCCTGGTGTTTCTGTTAGTTATCTTAAGCAAATTGATTTTCGAGATAGTCTCAATAAACAGTGTACCAAAACATATGCAATTATTTTAAATATTATATGTTCATGCTTGACAGTTCCAATGTTTACAATAAAATCCATTTCACACGTTCTTTCATTCCCACCTTAATTTAGTCCATGTCCCACTAATTCACAATTTTCTAGAGTTCTCCTTCACTTGTCAGGTTTCACACCCTCTCGTTCATTCACACCACGAACACCTCACAATCTCCCTTCGTCGTCCGTCCCTCACCGCACTTTACTTGGCTCCCGCACTCAGCCAGATTGTCTCCGCCAAAGACTGCCAGCCGTTGGACAGCTGCAATATTTATAGGGCCGTGGGCAGTCACCTAGAAATTTCTCTAAATGCCGCGTTGCACCGAGTGTCCTAATTTCCAGAATATTCTTGCGCATCCTCTACACCTGTCGGCTTCTCCAACAGGGGAGAGGAGGGATGGTGACGAGCCAGCTAGAGGGTCGGCTGGAAGGAGGGGAGGGTCGAGGTTGGTCCCCCCCTCTCTTGAGCCGGGTCCACGCGTGCTTAACGGAGCTCGCGGCCGTGCGAGCTACAGCGCGTAGCACTATGTTTTGACAAATTCGATGCTTGTAAAAGATACTTTCGTTATAACAAGTTTTCCCGAAATAGGCCAAATGGTACTGTAGATATTGCAAATGAACCTAAAATATTTATATTGCTGACATTATTAAAATAGGTGTCTTACCCATTTAAATTTCATATATTAACATGGTCTGTAATAGTACTATTTGTATGCCAAGTATGGCAGTAATCGGTTGTGTAGTTGCCGATATATAATGTAAAAGCTTTATTTTATATGTTGCACTTATCTTCAGAAATGGCGGATTAATAACAAAACATTCTAAATTCAATGCGTACATCATGCACCTAATTTGGTTATATTGGTTCAATGGTTCTCAAAATGTAATGTAGAATATTTATTTTTCAAACTTGCACTATTTTCTCAAATTGTGTCTGAATTAAATGCTTGCATTATACACTGTCAACGTACCAAATTTACGTTTTAATTGATTTAATAATTTCCAAGAATTAAATAGTTTTATTTTATTTTATTTGCACCTTCTTCCGAAATGGCACACTAATAGCATTATCAGTTTCTAAATTCACTCCTGTATATATAATGTATTATCAACGAACCAAATTTGGTTTAAATAGGTTAGACGGTCCCCCGAGATTAAATAGAAAAGATTTATTTTTTAATCTACACTATCTTCCAAAATGGCGAACTCATAGCATTATCGTGTTCCAAATTAAATGCCTATATCATGTTGTGTCAACGTAAGAAATTTTGTTTAAATTGATTTAATAGTTTCCAAGATACAATGGAAAAGTTAATTTTTTTAATTTGTACTATATACGAAAATAACGAACTAATCGCATTATCCGTTCCCAAATTCAATTCTTACATCACGCACCATTGACGAACCAAAGTTGGTTAAAATCGGTTAAATAGTTTCAATGTGCACTATCTTCCAAAATAGTGGAACGAAAACATTATTGGTTTCTTAATTCAATGCTTACATCATGCACTGTCAATGTACCAAATGTGGTTTAAATAGGTTGAATGGTTCCCGAGATATAGTGGAAAAGCTTTACTTATTCAAATTGCGCTATCTTCCAAAATTAAAGATTAATATTACTATCGCTTTCTAAGTACACTGCTTGTATCATGCACTGCCAATGTTCCAAATTTGGTTTAAATCGGATATTTGGTTCCCGAGTTAAACCATGGTAGCCTATATCTTAAAACTGCCATCATTTTGAAAATAAGTACCCGGCGTGATTGAAAACTATAAAAGTCTGATGTTCCATACTAAATACTACACGTGGATCTAATTTAGTTTAATTCTGTTGTCGGGTTTGAAAGTTATTAGGAAGGGCGACATACATTCCAGACAGACAACCGGGTAATTGCACAAGCCTATCTTTCCCTCGAAAAGTAGGCAAACAAAGCTACCGTGTTAGGTGCCATATTTTTTAAGTGAGTGAAGAGTTTTGGGCTGCCCTTTAACATCGAAGTCTTGACAGCCGATTATGGTGAAGTGAGGTGAGTATGGAGCAGCTCCGGCGGAAACGGGACATCCTCGAAAAAACCCGCTGACCAGCTGCATCATCCGGCAGGATTCCCACGATCAAAAATCCGGGAGTCACCCCGCCGGGAATAGAATTGGTGGTAGCCCAGTAGTCTAACCACTACACCACCGCGGCCCCATAATTTTAAATGTATTTTCCACACATGAAACATTACATCTGCTGATTATTTGGTGAGGATTTCACGTAAATATTTAGAGAAAGAAATTTTCTGTATTTTTAGTCAGTGAACAAAAATTTTCGGGGTAGGCAAAATATGTAACATTAGTACGGCTTCTATCGAAAAGTATAATTTTCACGAAGGGTGGGGGAGTAAAACTTCCGTGGAAATATTTTAAACATGAGCAGGGGTCTTGCCATACCACGTTCGCTTTCGAAATGGGCTCCATTGGAACTCGAGGAGAAGATTTCGTGTGTGCGACGAGAGGGCGGAACTGTAAAAATACGTGTCGAGTTGTGAAAGAGCTTACGCAAAGCAGATACCAACCGCCGCGAGAGCTCGAGCCACTTGCCGAGTGTTAACTTGTTTTACAAGGGGAGCGTGTCCAAGCACACTTGTCTCGCGCTTCGGGGGACCCTCGTCGTCGAGAGACGTCCTTGGCGTCTAAAACTGATGCGCGATGGCTTCAGGGGACAAAAGGCTTCATTAACTTTGCCAAGTACGTGTTCTTCTCGCGCTGTCGGACGGGGGTTCGCAGCTGTGCCAGCGCGTTCAACGCCACATAAATTCAATCTCCAGAGAGCTTATGAAGTCGCTGGCTCGAGAGAAATGGGCATATTTGAGCTCGAACGTTCAGCGCTGGCGAGGACGTGTAAGGTGTTTCGTTGAAGGTAGCAAGGAGAGAGAGAGAGAGAGAGAGAGAGAGAGAGAGATATTAACTGCTGCTAAATAAACAATAAGCTTCGGATACCTTACACGGTCCATTCACGATTGCTTCCAACTTTTCTGAAGCCCTGCTGAAGTTATACTTTAAGGATATTCGTCCGCATCAAGCAAACAAAGCTTATCTTAGTCTAAAGGACAACGCACCGCATTCGTGCGCACTTACTTTAATAATGCTCTGCATAAGAACTATTTCTTAATAGGCATTACCAACACAGCTCTTTTCACTCCGTTTTTAATCATATTAATTATTTATGAAATATTATAATTTATATATAAAATACATGTAAAACTTTCATTTAATAAAAAAAAAAATTAGATACGTTTTTGTTTAAAGAAGCATAAAAAGCTTGTGATACATAACATATTTTGGGAACAACCAAACACGTCATATATGGGTTGTTTTTTCAGAGGTTTGATTTAATTAATAAGTGTGAAGAAACCGTGAACAGACTTTATATAACCAGGAATTCCTTACTTAAACTGCGCACATAATTTATTCTGTTAGAAGAGGGTTTCGTGGAACATGTTTGCAAGGTTGTATCCAGAATTGAGAGAACTGAAAGTGATACAGCCTCCTTTCGAAAATATCTGTATTTAAATTACATTTTTCACATTATTAAATTAATATTTTTTAAAGTTAATTTGGTGAGTTGTCATTGGAATATACAGTTTCAATATTTGTAAGCTTTCATGTAGGCTCATTTATTTTCACTTTTCCGTTCACAAATGTTTTATTTTAGTTACTCGATGTCTATTCTTCAGTATTTTACACTAAGTTTCACTTTTTTTAGCGCGTGGAAAAATACCGAAAAAATACGTTATTATACTTCTTCCATTATTATATAAAGAGTTTGAGTTTCGGACATGTACATGGACGAAGTTCAGACTTGACAATAAAATTCGGAACCAGGGCATGCGGGCATGCCAGACGCGGATCGTGACGTTACAGGCACAAAGCACTCTGATGTCCTCGTACATGTTCGTGGACAAATCCAACCGTAGGCAAGGTTTGAGGGCCTGTCTACAAGTGGCTGTATTCATGGTCGTGCAGTTTTCCAATCCCAACTTGAGTGACGGCACATAACGCGTTGGAATCACGGTCCACAATTGTGATGTCCGAAGAAGAATTTTCACACACTGCCACGGAATCTCTGCGAATACAGCAAGCTGCATGTTATTATTTACTTATAGTTATTTCAATAGCTAATGCTTATATTTAACCATTTTTAACGTAATTTATGCACCATAATATGTTTATATTTAGGTTTTCTAAGTATTGAGATTTTTAGGCTTTTTTTTTGTTTAATGTAATTTATTGTTACATGGACGCCTGAAGGACGTATCTGAGTTAGTGAGGGATGGAGGTTTTAATAAAAATAAAATAACTAACTTTGATTTCTAATTTATTCACACTGCTATTATTAACAGCATTAATTTATCTGTCTCCACTATAACTCTTTTTATTAACAGTGAGCGCATTATCAAACGTCTATTTCAACTTCAATAAACGTCATTCGTAATATTCTCTATTTGTTTACAGTAAATTAACTCGTACGCATTATTAACACGTGTTCAGTCTATCTGTTACCACCATTTGTAATGTCTTTCACTCGCGCATCTAGTACAAAAGTCCAGCCTTCCAGCCGCACTCTTCACTGCTTGATACTCGCAGTTGCAGAGTTCCCTTCCGCTGGTCACTTCTCTCGCTGGTCGTCTTCTATCGCTCGGAACTCAGCCACTCATTCACTCATCAGTTCCTCGGCTCGGAGGCCTGTCACACTTTTATATCAGTTCGCCCTGACCATCTGGAAGGTTCAACGCACCCCGAGTCACGCCGAGAGAACGAGGTCAGTAATGCAGAGCATTCTTCAGATAAACGCAGACATCAATACAACCAGGGTCAGCAGAGCGTATCGCAAGAGGAATTATTATCGTGTCGGCTCGCTTTCTGTAACAGATACGCGGCCACCGGCCTATCGCTCACCTGTTCATTAAAAACAATCCTTTGACTTGCTGCCACCGCTATCACATAATTGCTATCCGTCACTTCCACTCGCTCGCGTGGGATGCAAAGCAGCGAGCGCGTTACTATATATCTGCATTCAATCTAATAAATGTGTTAAGTTTTTAATTAATTATTAAAACGGTAGACGAAGTTAAATATGAACGTTTGTATTAGTGGGATACGTGCAGGACGATGCCGCTAGTCGGCGTGTTTTCTCGGGGATCTCCCGTTTCCCCCTGCCTCTTCATTACGTCGCTGCTTGATACTCACCTCTCTTCACCCTCATTGGCTCTCAAGACCACGATGTTAAGAGCCGCCCAAATATCATCATTCACCTCAGTCGTTTTGGTTTCTCCATGCGAAAATTTATAAAATTATAAACTTCTCTAATATTTGGACATAGTTTGGGACAAAAGTTCAAAATTGGTGAATGTTTATCTTAGGCCACAGAGAGTCTTAAAAACACGGGAGATTCGAAGAGTGCCATGATGCCAGAGGATTACATGCATCAATCAGCGTATTGCCGTTGGACAGAGTTCGGGCACAGAATAGTTGATAAGAATGCATAAGTATAATACGCGCTTATCTTGCGAACTCCAGAAACACACGCCAGCAAAAACGGCGTTACTGGCAAGCAAAATGTCGCATTGTCATTCGCTAATCAGCATACCTGGTAGCTTACTCACCAGCCGGGAGCCCAGCCAACAGGAAATATTCCGCGGCACGCGGTAGCCAATCAGACACAATGCCCGTACCTATAGCCTCGCGCAGCCAATGAGCAAATGGGTACGCTCGTACCGATTTCACTTTGCTCACATATTCTATGCTGTATAGCAAAAAATACAAAATTCCAAAATGGAAGGATTATTTTGCCTTAAGAGGGGGAGATAGCAATCAACCCAGTTATAACAGTTTCTGAGCCCTAAAATGAATTTAACATTCTTTGCTTCAAACGTTGTCTCTGCCAAGGCGTGTAATACGACATGTAAATTGCGTAAGTTCAGTATCAGGGGAATGTTTTTATTTGTCTGGTGTATGGGGTAGATGGGAATGAATTATAGATAAAGGTGCGTGAAAATAGCAAAGGCAATAAATGCTAAATAGACACTTAAAATTTTCAATAACTGCAGTAATTTGCTAAATTAAAAACTCCCATCCTATAGTATGACTCCGAAAATATAACACCCTAAAGAAACATCACCGAAACTATAAGTTATTTTAATTCGAGATGCATTCCATATAAGACCCCTAATTTAATTCATCAAATACGAGCTGCCCCAAATTAAGATGCACTCAAATTCTATATGCCAGTAAAGTGACTTCAAAACTATACCCTGAAATATACTCAAAAATTAGAAGACTCTAAAGTAATCCCAAAATAAGACAATTTTCCCCCATCCACAAAGAAACGAATATGAAAAAAAAATAACCTATCCTGTTTTTTTTTTTGGTATAGGAAAACAGTACTTACTTCAAGATATTTGTTAATGTATTTTAGAGTACAGTTTATTTTGACTTTAAATAAATATTTCAAATATCCTTATATGAATTAACATTAAAAATAAAAGTTGAACATAGTGCGTTTATTCAGGGGAAAAAAATGTTGAACTATGGCAAAACCTGCTCACAGTAGACTCCATGCATGATAAATATACAAAATTTAGTAACATCTGTATAGTGTGCTACACTTCAGATGCAGTACATAAAAGAAAAGGAAGCCGCATTTCCTTCCTTCACTTGTTTATTTATTTCTGATAATGTAGCCATACCAGTTAATTCTGACTTAAAAGAGTTCCCGGATCGTCATTTACACTAATGAAATACACATCCTGTGTAATGCGTTAACATGAATTATTGCACTAAGCAAATACATTGACTGCAAATTTCTCAGTGGAAATATATCAGCCAACTAAAAATTATGGGTGAAAAAAAATTTATATAATTTGTTACTGTTTGTCATTAAATATGATAATGCTAAAAATCCCTTTTCTAATTGCTATAAAATGCTAAAAAATATCTTGTCAAAATATTACAAGATGCGTTTCAAAATGCTATTTTCACGTACCTCTAATTATCGAGTACTTTCTGAGAAAGACTTTTGAAATACCTGCTTACGATATACTTCTCGGATTACAATGTGTGCCTCCAGCAAATGTAAATTTATCAGTGTAAGAGGCCTGATGACTTTCGTCCGTCACGTAAAACTGTGAAATTATTATAAATGAAAATGTCTTACGAATCTGCTCATTATTAACGCTTAAAAGAATTTCAGAAAAGAGGGAAAAGAAAATGAAATCACTTCAGTTTCAACAAATGTTTTACTGGTACTTTTTATGCAACGTTTAATACATGGAACTACTTTCCTTGCGTCGTTACCAACTTAACTGGGTGCATGCTAGACATTGTGCCCGTTAAGATACATATAGACCGGTACGGCCAGTGACATTTTTCAAAAGTTGATTTCAAAAGTGCTCACTTTATCGTGAACAGCCTTTACCTGCCGCAAGTGTTAAATTCTGAACAATAAATTACAAACTGAAGCGATGGAAAAAAAAAAAAAGGGTGACTTCAACGTGGCGTCCAACTCTCGTCTAAAAAGTTATTCCATAACCTCGAAGTGGGTGGGATTTTTTTTTTTTTAAGTGAGTGCTGTGGTGAACAAAAGGCATCTAAAAGCGTCGGAAATGGGCGACGGTGTACACAACAGAGAGCTGCAGCGACTTGTGAAATGTCACACGGCGGCGTGGCGAGCAGAAAAGCACGTCTGGAGAGAGCGGATGGGGGTTCGCGCTGCACAAAAGAGGACGGTAAACAATCCCCCGAGGCCTGAGTGGGAGTGCAGTGGTAAGGACTCGCAGCCCAAGCACGTCCGGCCTCGAGGAGGGGGGAATAACGAGGAGGGCAAACTCCGCGGAGGACACGATACCCGACTTGCAGGGAGACACTTTCCTGCTCGCCCGTGATGTCGAGAGTGGACTGCAGAGATTTGGGACGGCTCTTAACCCTTTCAGTCATAGACAAATCTACAGTGATAGGTAGGGGCAGTGATATTTCGCGAAAAGATTTCGAGACAATATACAGTCCAAAGCACTGTAGGGTCGTCCAGCTTCTTTGATTGGCTAACAAAAGGTTCTGGTCCGTGTTAACTGTTTGCGCACGAATGACGAAGGTTCAGTGTCGTAGTTGCTTAGTCCTGAGTGGCTTGGTCAAAGACGGACACGGCACCAGCAGCCAATGGAGTTATAACAACAGCTGAGGTGTGTATATAGTATTGAAGTCTACTGTATGCTCCGATTTTTACGCGAAAAGTCACTGGCCCTAGTGATAGGCGTTGCAACAAACTCATATTTAGCAAGGTACCTGTACTGATATCGACAGGACGTTTCGTCATACATTAAAACCAATAAAAAAAACCTGTCGGAGCTTTATCTTACTGGCAGCAGCTGTTTATAAGGCTACAGAATGTAGTTTCAACAGCGAATGATGTCTCCCACGCGTAAAGAACCTTTCTCATTGGACGGTATGTTCTACTGTGTACATTGCAGACCATTAAAGCCACTTCACATGCAACGTCCCGTATACAGGCCACTGTGACTGAAAGCATTAAGAGTAGTGGTCCGGACATATATTATATTTACACGTATCTTAGCTAATAAATGTCCTGGGAATACAACTGTTGGCCAGAAATGATCAAAATCAATTATCTAAGCCAGTACAGTTTATTCTAAGAGAAAAGATCGGGGAAATGATTAATAAAAGTTGCATATCTAGAGCTTTCCTTCGCATTATTCTTAACAGGTAGGAATAAAATAAAACTGTATAGTTGTAGTTTAATCTATAGGTAGGGACAGGTGCTTTCCACGAAAAGACATCAAGATCAGCTGTACTCTAAAACACTATAGTTTACAAGCATTTTCGTGGTTGGATGATTTTAAATGTCACGTGCCTCTAGTTCACGAATCGTTGACGTTCAGTATCAGAGTACTTCTATTACGATTGTGGCCCAGTCAAATAAGATCATGTCTTCTCACGTAGACACGGGGCCTATAAATAGGGACAGATGTTTTTTTCGCAAAACTATTTATGGCCATGCTAGACTTCAATATCATAAGTCCACAACCACAAATTTCTTTGGTTATTGGCCGCGTGTCTACGTGCGAACACATGTTCTTATCTGACTGGGCCAATCGTAATAAAGTACTCCGATACTGAACGTCCATGATTCGTGGACAGACGCTTGAGGCACATGACATTTAAAATCATCCAACCCCGAAAGTGCATATGAACAAAAGTGTTTTGTAGTACAACTGGTTTTGAAATTTTTTTCTCGAATAACCCCTTTCTCTACCTATAACCAAAGGAAGTTGTGGTTGTGGGCGTATGATATTGAAGTCTAGCGTGGCCATAAATATTTTTGCGAAAAATACCTGTCCCTCTCAATGGGCTTTCATCGCATGTAATAAAATCCCACTGTTACATATTTTACTTGCACAGGAAAGCGTAGCAGCGGAGGCACTGCACGCAGGTTCGACGCCTTGCTCGTAGGAGCGACGGGGTGCTGGTCGTGCGTGTTATTATCGCCCGTATCGCTGCGACTCGAAAGGTGAAGAAAAAAAAAAAATATCGGGGCCATGTACAGAGCAGCACCGGAATGCAATGGCGGGGGAAACCCGGAGATCCCCCCGTGAAAACCTACCGACCAGCGGCATCGTCCGGCACGATTCTCACGTGTCAAAAATCCGGGAGCGACCCCGCCGGGAATCGAAACCGGCTCGCCAGTGTGGTATGAGCACAGTAAAGTTGGTAACGACGGAGGGAAAATAGTTCCCTGTCTTAGCCTTGAGTTAAAAGTTTTAGGTAAACATCTGTGAATACAGAAATAATTTCTTTCGTTTGTATTTTTTTTAATGCATTTAAGAGGACATATTAGCAAATTTTCAAAATATTTAGTTTTCTAAAAATTTTGCCATTTCACTTGGACGCATTAATAAAGTGGCCAGGCCCATAGTAATGCTATTTGTACATGAGGTGGGAGAATACACAATGTGCACACAATAATAATAACATTTTTAGCAGGGCTTTCAAAAGTGCTCAGTTTACCGTGAATAGACAATAGTCGATTATTAAACACCAATGGTGTTAAAAGGATCGAAATCTACAAAACCACAGAATATGCCCAAGATGCTTACAACAGCTGCAGTTTCAACAGTATCATTTTGAAACAAAAAGTTTCAGCTCTTCAGAAATCGCTCATAAAACTGAAATGGTTGTAGGAATTCGCGTAAATGGTAAGTTAAAAAAAAAATTCAATTGAAGGAAGATATTAGTTGTCACTCACTCTTAAAATGCGTCTTCCCAAACTCCCCTTCGGACTCCGAGTTCCTTTACGGAAACAAATGTTGCAATCATGAAATATTTTGGTGTGCGCTGCATTGACGTCGGATGTGTTTTTCGCAATCAGCGAACGTGCTACGCCGGTGTTCTCAGGATCAGCCGTTCGTTGACGAGAGGTGCAGACACATTTTGCAGAATCAGATTACTCAGCGGGGAAGACGGTAGAACACCGAGCACTGATTCTTCGTTGTACACAGTACCCACCAGAAATGTCCTTCGTGCGCAACGCATTCTCGAAATTAGACTCAGGGACTGAACGGGTTAAACTAAGTATGGGCTGTTCCCGCTAAACTGGGCTCTTTTGAAAACCCTGCTTAAGATCTACTTGTATGCTTGTGTATTCTTCCGCCGTGTGTAAAATCAACACTGTCATGGTGCTGGTCGCTCTATTCGTACGTCGATCAAGTAAAATTGTAGAATTATTTAAAAAGTAAATATTTTACAGATTTGCCAATTCGTACATTTAATTACGCGTAAAAAACAGAAAGCAAAATAAATCATTTCAGTATTCTCAAATGTTTACATAACACTTTTAATTCATATTTAAGACATAAAACTACTTTCCCTTCGTCGTTGCCAACTTTACTGGACGCATGCCAGTCAGTGTGCCCGTTAAAATACAAGCAGTTAAAGTCAGTTACATTTTTCAGAGGTTAATTAATGGTTCACCAGTACATGATCAAATGAGTGGCTTAGCTTGCACAGAGGGAGACACTGCTTTAGCACAACTAAGGTTACTTGTACTCAGGCTAGGAACTAAACTAGTTTTCTTATAGAAGTGTTTGGCATAGGGAAAATTTCCGCCGCTAGGTGCGCAGTGTTCCAATCACTTTTAACTGAAATTTTAAGCTATGTGAATCATAAGAGAGAAAGATGTTTCTTAGTTACGTGGTAATTTTATATTTTTTGTCATCGCCAATGTTATTCGTCTTTGTCGAATGTTAGATATATTTCAAAGAGTTTCAACCTCGCCGATGTATAATCAAGTTGGAGGCCTCCTTCTGAATTCTTCATCAAATTGTTTCACGTAGTAGCCACGGGAAGCGCCCTACGATCTGAAACTGCGATGTGATTGGCCAGTTACGAAAGACGGCATGGAACCTGCCACGAAAAATAGAACGTGTCGTATTACCAAACCTGGTATGAAATCTGTCCGTACAAGGCGGGAAATGATATGACGGTTGCCATACCAGCTGTTATAACGGCCGCTATAGCGAACCTTGCACAGGATTTTACGGAATTTGGTGTCGTGTAACATGGCTTTAATGCTGCCTCCATAGGCCCTTCTAAACAACAGGTAGGCAAAGTTCGCGTCACTCATTCTTTCGCCACGAACGTGAAGTGCTGCCCTGTCCCCCCTTTTTTTTATCCGCACAGTGCCACTCCTGTTCCTCTCCACCTGTCCCACCCACTCCCCCTTGGTCTCTACCACGTGACGCACCAGTTGGGATGAAGGTGTTCCCTCCTACGGTTGACAAATTACCACCTCGGACAAGAGCGACGGGCGGCGTGTACTTTCCCGACCGCTTATGCAAATAGCCGTTTTATGCAAATAACGAGCCCCGTGGTGCGTGTTCGGTGTCGAGCAAACAGTCTTGCAGGAGGTTGCTCGAAGACGATGGACGAAGAGGGGAAGTAAAGTAAGACGTGGGACGAGCACTCGACGAGCAAACAGAATGGCCATCCTTTCCCATTCGGAACCCCGCGCGAGAGAAGTGACGTCATCACAGCNAGCCAAACCTGTTCGGACGTACACTTTTAATTCATACTTCCCTGTGGTGACAGCCGTTCACGGTTTATACGGTCTTCTTTCAAGCACTGTGTAACCTCCTATCCTATTTCAAATAATTAATAATACCATCTGAAGTCCTACGTAAGTTCCACTTTCAGGCTTATTCCTCCGCCTCGTGCAAACAGTTCTACCGTCTTTGAACGTACTCAGTTCAGTACAACATTTTGCATGNCAGGCTTATTCCTCCGCCTCGTGCAAACAGTTCTACCGTCTTTGAACGTACTCAGTTCAGTACAACATTTTGCATGAAAACTATTTTTTCCTAGACATTACCCACTCACCTACTTTTCTCTCTGTTTTTATTCCTATCAATTATAAATGAAATATTATAATTTATAGATAAAATGTAATTAAAAATTCAATTTAATCTGCATAAAATAAGATACTTTTGCGTAAAGAAAATAAAATAACTAAAATAAATTTCCTGATTTATTTNCAGGCTTATTCCTCCGCCTCGTGCAAACAGTTCTACCGTCTTTGAACGTACTCAGTTCAGTACAACATTTTGCATGCAAACAATTTTTTCCTAGACGTTACCCACTCACCTACTTTTCTCTCTGTTTTTATTCCTATCAATTATAAATGAAATATTATAATTTATAGATAAAATGTAATTAAAAATTAAATTTAATCTGCATAAAATAAGATACTTTTGCGTAAAGAAAATAAAATAACTAAAATAAATTTCCTGATTTATTTANAATTTAATCTGCATAAAATAAGATACTTTTGCGTAAAGAAAATAAAATAACTAAAATAAATTTCCTGATTTATTTACATTGCTGTAAAACTACGTACAACTTTTATGTACAAAATACTGCTACTCTACGATTAAAACTTATTATTTTTATCAGTGAACGCAATATTTTTTTGTCACGCATAATTACAATCAAATTCTTGATCACTCTCCTTATACTAGTCAACGGCCACTTAATATTCACTCGCTAATTACAAATACGTCATCATAATGCCAATTATAGATTGTTGACGTTTAAGTCGGCACTTTTGAAATCAACCTTTGAGAAATGTCCTGCCCATATGTGCATATATTTTGACGGGTACTTACACTATCTGGCCTGCGCCCAGTATGTGGGCAANTGACGTTTAAGTCGGCACTTTTGAAATCAACCTTTGAGAAATGTCCTGCCCATATGTGCATATATTTTGACGGGTACTTACACTATCTGGCCTGCGCCCAGTATGTGGGCAACGACGGACGGAAAAGTACTCCCGTTTCTTAACGTTGAATAAAAAGCGTTAGGTAAACATTTGTGAATTCTGAAATATTTTTTTTAACTTTATCTTTTTTTAAATGCGCGCGAGTGTAACAGTTAGAAAATTTGTGAAATATATAATTGTGTAACATTTTCATGGTTTTACTTCGACGGCGCGTGAATAAAGCGAGCAGTGTTAGTTCTACATACGGCGGAGGGGCCGCGGTGGTGTAGCGGTCAGACTACTCGTCTCCCACTTAGGTGAACCGGGTTGGATTCCCGGCGGGGTCGCTCCTGGATTTTCGAGTGTGGAAATCGTGCCAGACGGTGCAGTTGATTGGCGAGTTTTCGGGTGGTAGGGGGGTGGGGGATCTCCCGTTTCCCCCGCTCTTTCATTCCGACGATGCTCCATTCACATCGTTTTTTTTCCTGCGTGATATTCCAGCAACCTCGCCCAAACGTAAATGGCGCGGGAGNACGATGCTCCATTCACATCGTTTTTTTTCCTGCGTGATATTCCAGCAACCTCGCCCAAACGTAAATGGCGCGGGAGAAACTAACTGCCCAGGAGTTACATGTCGTAGACGTAGGACAGGTCAAGCTCGGCCCGGGCGTGCGTACGACGAACCGCCGCTGGCCAATCAGCATGCAGCCGCTCGCGCCGCGGGACGTTCTCCCGTTTGAATTCTCATCTCGCGCGGCGGGCGGTTAGGCGAGCTGCCAATAGCACGTGCATTCCTCCCGCCTCGCACGTAGGCGGCCCGGGNCGGCGGGCGGTTAGGCGAGCTGCCAATAGCACGTGCATTCCTCCCGCCTCGCACGTAGGCGGCCCGGGTCATTTCCTAACGGTCCCGCCCCAGCAGATCTCTTCCTCCTACCCCAAACAACCTCGGGAGCCTTTGAAACACCAACTACAGACACCATCATTTCTTTCACAGTTCACTATATGCTTTTCACGGTCAAAATCACAATCAATACATTTTGAATGCAAAACAAATGCTATTTTTAACTATAATCCCAATTAGCTCGGTTTAGTGCCCCGTGAGTCCACTCATGATGTAAAACGATAAATGTCATTGATGTAACTTTTTCCAGTGATTTATTTTTGATAAAGCTATAGTAGNCCACTCATGATGTAAAACGATAAATGTCATTGATGTAACTTTTTCCAGTGATTTATTTTTGATAAAGCTATAGTAGCGGTTGTAAAAGGGTAGGGTTGTAACAACTCGAATATTTGCAGAACTATCCAGTGTTTGGTGAGGGGTAGAAGGGGAAAGACACGCGGCTTGCCTGTACGGACCTGATCGGCAGTGTTGCGTCGCCCTCCGCGTGGTTTGTTCGCTTATAGAGGGTNCGGCTTGCCTGTACGGACCTGATCGGCAGTGTTGCGTCGCCCTCCGCGCGGTTTGTTCGCTTATAGAGGGTCCTATTGTGTTTTGTCAACCAAAAGTAAGTATTTTTGATCGATTTCTTTCTTGAGTTGCTTCGTTAATATTATAATTTACGCTTTGAGATTTTTCCTACGTAATTGGTGGACTTAAGAGGTAAGTAAACAGTAATTGGTTTTTGTGTAGGTTATTTTCTCTCGCCTCTGAGACCGTTTTACTGGCACATTTGTAAAGAGGGGGGGGGGTACGATTGTAACATTAGTAATATTTGTGTTTTACATTGTAGATGCCCAGGAAACGTGTCAGGAAGACATCGAGATGTGTANATTGTAACATTAGTAATATTTGTGTTTTACATTGTAGATGCCCAGGAAACGTGTCAGGAAGACATCGAGATGTGTAAGCGACATATCACGCTACAAGGATGCATACGACGGAGTTAAAAGTGGGAGTTCTTTGAGACGAGCAGCAGAGATCTACAGANCATATCACGCTACAAGGATGCATACGACGGAGTTAAAAGTGGGAGTTCTTTGAGACGAGCAGCAGAGATCTACAGATTTAACCACGTCTCTCTGTTACGAAGGCTAACACACCACCAGCTTCATCAGAAGAAGAAGATTTCTACTGCCTCGTNGTTAACCACGTCTCTCTGTTACGAAGGCTAACACACCACCAGCTTCATCAGAAGAAGAAGATTTCTGCTGCCTCGTTTGTCTGGAAGCGTATTCAGAGAGTAGGTCTGGAGAAAATTGGGTGCAGTATCGAGGGACCTGTCGGCTATGGTCTCACTTAGAGTGCACCGACGGTGGTAAATATTACATTTGCCATAACTGCGATGAGTCTGATTAAATATTGTAAGCCAAAGTCAATTTGTTGATTTGTTTTAGTTAACTTTTATTTTTGTTGATTGTATTTGTCTTTTAGAAGTTGTTTTGTTTGATTNCAATTTGTTGATTTGTTTTAGTTAACTTTTATTTTTGTTGATTGTATTTGTCTTTTAGAAGTTGTTTTGTTTGATTAGGTACTATTTTACTAGCTTCAGATTTTTTTTTAAATACGACGTTAACTTGAAAATGTTTAATTTTATAAAGTGATTAAAGAAGGCTGTTTAAAATGTTACTAAAATGGTGCCATATCAACCTTAAATAATGTAAAAGTACTCACATGTGATTTATTAGTAATAAAACTGATTGAAATGCGTGCATTGTGTATTATTTGTGTATTTTTCAACTGACCTTCATCACTGTTATAACCGCCCTTGGCATTGGGTCAGTTGTAGCAGTGACACACGTTTTGTGAAACGTCTCCTGTCTGGCAACTACTGCATCTAGGCCTATCAATTTAATATAAATTTGAAGAAAAATGAGTACTATTCTATGTCAAGCTACTTGTTTGTTGTTTACAGACAGAATGGCAATGCTACGAGCGATCAAAGCAAAATTGTTACAACCGTACTCAGTCTACCCTATGTATTACTGGTAACAGCAGCGTAATTTCAATGTCGAAAATTAGAAAAATTACTTCAATTAGAAGAATTTTAGCGGCAAAGGGGTTCGAGGGAATGGTTTCGGATCGAACCCAGACTCGGCTATCTTTCTTCTTGATCTATTACTGATTTTTTGGCTATTAAAATATTTAATAACATTATGATAAACTGGTAAACTGAGCACTTTTGGAAGCCATGCATGAGATCTACTTGTATGCACACTGTGTAATCTTCCAACATATCAAAAATTAACATAGCCGTGGGTATGATCACTTTATTCGTGCGTCGGTCCAGCGAAAGTGNCAGGACTAAGTAACTCCGACACTGAACCTTCGTGATTCGTGCGCAAACGGTTAACACGGGCCAGGACATTTGTTAGTCAATCAAAGAAGCTGGATGACCCTACGGTGCTTTGGGCTGTATCTTGTCTCGAAATATATTCGCGAATTATCACTGCCCCATGTGTGGGCAGTCGCACATTTTAGAGGTGGATTTCAGAAGTGCTCAGATAACCGCGAACAGCCTATACAAAGTTGTATGACGCACAAACAAATGAGGGGTTTCAAGTGTGTCATTGGAGCTCCGCTCGACCGACACGCCCCGCAGATCTCACACCCAATAGTAAACTTTCAGCTTCGTTCCGCGTGGCTGCGTGGAACAGGACAATGAGTTCTGCCTACGATGGCGGCCAATGAACTAGTGATCTTTGCTCGAGTGTGAAGAGAACTGTGGAGTTTATCTTGGAGCCATTTTGTAACGCGAAATGGTACGGTCTCTACTGACCGATTATGTCAGAGTTACACTCGTGCAACACNTCTTGGAGCCATTTTGTAACGCGAAATGGTACGGTCTCTACTGACCGATTATGTCAGAGTTACACTCGTGCAACACATATCCCTGACGAGGATGAAATGGTACTTTAAAGTTATCCCACACGCTGTATATATTATTTTGGAGCTTTCCAATATAGTTAAAAACGCCTTGTGAAGTGAAGTGAAGAGATTTAGGAGCCTATTAACCACCAGGTNTTGGAGCTTTCCAATATAGTTAAAAACGCCTTGTGAAGTGAAGTGAAGAGATTTAGGAGCCTATTAACCACCAGGTTTTGAGAGCCGATGAGGGTGATGAGGTGAGTATGGAGGAGCGACTAAATGACAGGGTGGAGGAAACGGGACATCCCCGAGAAAACCCGCCGACCAGCGGCATCTTCCGGAACGATTCCCACATGCGAAAAATCCGGGAGTGAACCGACCGGGAATTGAACCCGGTTCGCCTTGGTGGGAGGCTTAATTTACAGTTTCAGGTGTTGCAAACAAAAAAAATTATGATGCGTGCTGTACTGATATCGCCGCAACACTTGTTTCGTTTTCACAACCAATGAGCCTGAAGCTATGTGTTCGGCTACAGTTATAAGAACCGATTATGACCAAACCAGCAAGACGGTTTGCGAATAATTTACCCACAGATAAGATCATCGGCCGTTTAGCTTCGCAGTGTGTAAGCCTAGTACAGACCAAAGATTATCTACGCGTGCATAGTGTACACGATTGTGTACGCTGGGTTTGAATGGGCTAAGATCTACCTGTATGTACACTGTGTATTCTTTCATTATATGGCGGGTCCGCGGTGGTGTTGTGGTCAGACCACTCGCCTCTCACCAAGGCGAACCAGGTGTGATTCCCGGCGTTGCCGTTCCCGGATTNGTGGTCAGACCACTCGCCTCTCACCAAGGCGAACCAGGTGTGATTCCCGGCGTTGCCGTTCCCGGATTTTCGCATGTGGGAGTCGTGCCGGACGATGCCGCGCTGGTCGGCGAGTTTTGTCGGGGATCTTCCGTTTCCCCCCGCCTTTGCATTCCGGCGCTGCTCTACACTCATCTCACTTCCTCTATTTACTAGAAGGAAAAATAACACTACCATGGACCGCTTCTCTTCATTCATGTGTCATCCAGGAGAAACCGTAGAATTTTTAGGGAATTGAATGTGTTTAACACATTGTAAATTCACGCCTTTATGAATATTAAAACCAGAAACTGTGACTTCACAAGCTAAAAATTTTAACATCGCACTCTCAATAAAACGTCTAGCCCTAGAAGTATTTCTATTAATTATCTGCTAATTAAATGGGAATCCTGCATGCAAGGGTGCACTGTAGCCTGTTTGTATTTATTGTCAGCAGTTTTTTTTAAGGTTTATTTCAAATATGTTTACTCTACCGTGAACAGACTATATTATGAGACTTCCCGGCACGGAAGCCTGGCGTGGTTTCGAAAATTTGTACCGCAGCACGGGAATGAAGATCCCCCCCCCCCTTCTCAGAGTAGTAGAACCCACCGAACCACGTAGCTGTCACGACAGATTTTTCACGCTTCACTTAGCGCTTTTCCCTGCACGCCTCGTCCTCCTTCACAAGCCCACATTTGAACCGCAAGCGTTCCCCGAAGTTGAATGACCCGACGCCAGTTTGACTCGCGCTTTGGATACCGCGAAAATAAAAAAAAACTAAGAGTGGGCCGGCCGTTCGTCTACGTGTGTTTGCGGTGCGCGTGTGTGTACCTGCCCGGACTCCAACTTCCATCGCCTTCTGTTTGTCCACTTCTCGCCGAAAGTAGTAAACGAAGTGGGGGTTTTCTTTTGTTTTTTTCTTTTAAAGTGATTTGTGCACTCTCTCGCCACACGACGGGCGGTGTCCGCCTGTACTGTGCGGGCCGCGCAAATCACACCAGTCAATGGAGCCACTGCACTCCGCGTAACCGACATCCAGGTGCACCAACTTGCAAAAAAATTATACAGGCCTCGAAAAATTTGGAGCGGGCTACATTGAAAAAAAAACGTGAAATATTTTAAGCGCGATATTTAAAAAGTGGTGTGTCTTAAGGCCAAAATTTACTTTTTTTTCAGATCCGCTTTAATTTATGGTTTCGGGTGTTGCAAACAAAAAAACAATTATGATGCGTGCTGTAGTTAAATCGACACAACACTTGTTTCGTTGTCACAGCCAATGGCCTGTAGGCGATATGTTCGGCTAAAGTCATGTGAACCAATTATGACCTAGAAACGTATGATAGTTTGATGAATCATTTACCCACAGGTAGAATCAATGGTCATTGAGCTTCTCAGTGTGCGGTACGGACCAGAATTACCTATAGGATGTCCACGGTATAATTATCACTTTTGATAGCCCTGCTTAAGAACTACTTGTATGCACGTTGTGTATTCTTCCGCCTTGTGTAAAATGAACATTGCCATGGGCCACATCGCTTTAATCACACGTCGGTCAAGTGAAACTGTCAAGTTATTAGGAAAACAAATATTTTACAAATCTGCTCATTTTTACAAGTCGATGCATTAAAAAAACAGAAAGTGAAATAAATAATTTAAATTATCAGAAATGGTTACCTAACACTTTTTATTCGACGTTAAGAGACGTAACTACTTTTCCTCCATCGTTACCAACTTTACAGGGCCCATGTCACAGAGTGCGCCCGTTAAAATATATGTAGGTAGGAGCAGTGACTTTTTTCTAAGGTTTATTTCAATAGTGCTCACTTCATCACGAACAGCCTTTACAAGTGCGTAATGTACACGATTGTGTGCACTGGGTCTTACTGGGTTAAGGTGGGGGGGGCAGCATTTGCCTGTTACTATGCCAGAAAACACTGCTCGCGGCGCGATCCTGTATCCAAGACAGAACTGACGACTTAGGGCTGAAATATCGGGGGTGCTGGGCACCCCCAAAAGTATTTTTTAGGGTGCTCAATACGCAAAGCGCCCTCACACTCGGCACGTTCAAACTCACAGCCGCAACATAGAAGAAGTAATTATACAAAAGCTAATACAGGCTGATTCTAAAATCATGGGACGAACATTAAGGTGTGATAAGAGCTCACTAATACAAACAATTATTGTATAGGAATATATGGGCGGGAATGACGCATTGAGGCACAAACACAAAAACAATAACACATTAACGGAAACGTAAAATGTTCATTAGCAGCATACTTAGCGAGTAATTCCGTACAGAAAATGTTAAAACAGTTGCTGGAAATGCATCCACCAACAGTCACGCATGCTTGGCGACCTCTACATACGGCGTGATTGGCTGACAATGGTGGGTTGCGTGAAATACCCGACGTATTTGAATCTGTTCGCCAATCACTCCACCGACGCTACCAAGCTTGCATTACTGTCGGTGGTAGCAATATTGAGCAATTTTTATAAACATTGCTGTAAAAAAATGCATTTAGCGGTGACGTTGTAAATAAACAATGTGTTGAATTTCATGTCTTATTTTTGTGTTTGTGCCTCAACGCGTCACTCCCACCCATATATTTCTATACAATAATTGTTAGTTTTAGTGAGCTCTACCACCCCTCAATGTTTGTCCCATGATTTTAGAATCACTCTGTATAATTGCCGATTCATTTAAAGTGAGGTTGAAATTAAATGGCCAAAACGGTTCCACGTTACCGGCAGCTAACGGGTAATTACTTTTGGATATCTATAAACCTGCTGTTATTATTATTTTTTNAACGGTTCCACGTTACCGGCAGCTAACGGGTAATTACTTTTGGATATCTATAAACCTGCTGTTATTATTATTTTTTGTACTTTTACGTGAAAAATCTACGGTAACCCTTTTGCAAAATGTAGGAAGTGTAGTTTCACAAAAAGGTTTTATTGTAAAAATGCAATAACCTACTAAGTAAACTTACAAAACATGTAATTTGTAATATTTCTTTATATGGGTATGTATATGAACTTGCACTAGGCGAGGCGTTGGACTACCGAACGCTCGAGCCTCTGTTACCCGAAGCCAGAATTTCAATGTCAAGAAAACCTTTTTCCCGCCATGCTAAAGGACACTCCTGTGTAAAACAAACTCACAAGTGCCTTGGAAACTGAAGGAGTGCGAGACGACAGGTAGAACTCTTCGAAGGTTCTCTGGTAACCGATCCACTGAAATCGAACTCTCGTTGGAGGTCGTTACGAACTCCGCATGATGGGGGTTTTAGGGAATCCCTTTCAAGGAATGGTCGACGCCACAGAAATGGGAGGGTATATAGAAATGCCACTTCCACAATAAAAAAAATGAAACCAAGTACCAAGTATACAAGCGACATCTAGTGGACGGGTCAAAACTACGACATGTTTCGAATTGCTATCGACTTTTTGTTTCGTCGACTATGCGATATCTATATGACTCCCCAGCCGATATTATCGATTATTAATTTTATTTTATGATTTTATGTTGTGTTACGTGACCATGTGTAATACTTTTAGGTCACCTACCCTCCCCCCCTCTCAATCACAGAAAAGTGTTTATCCCTGTTTCTCCCTCTCCCTATAATTTTATCCAAAGCAGTGGGAAGATTGCGCTATCAGATTATCAGAATATAAACTGTTCACGGTTACTTGTAACTTTTTTGAAGACCTGCTAATGTTATACTTTCACTGTATTCCTCCGCCTCATGCAAACAAAGCTTAACCGATTNTAACTTTTTTGAAGACCTGCTAATGTTATACTTTCACTGTATTCCTCCGCCTCATGCAAACAAAGCTTAACCGATTCTAGAAAATTACACCAAAAGGACAACGCGCTTAATTCGTGTGCAATCACTGTAATAATATTGCGTATGATAACTATTTCTTACTATGCATTACCAACACACCTATTTCATCCCTGTTTTCATTCATGTCAATTATAATTGTAATATCACAATTCATAAATAAAACGTAACAAACAGTTCCTTTTACTTTAAAATGAGATACTTTAATGTTAACACAAGTATAAAACGTTGGTGGTACGTGACGTATTTAAGGAACAACCAAACACGTCTTACCAACATGGAATGATTTTTTCAAAGGTTTGATTCGAAAATCGTAAAGAAACCGCGAATAGAACACAGTTTTTTTTTGTGGCACAAAAAGCTTGTAATCATGCAAAATAAGTGGAGGCGAAAAAAAAACTTTTAATCTTCTGGNCTCCTGGCTAGGTGGAGGGGGGGGGGTTGGACGCAGCGTCCCATGAAATTGATCCCAGAAGGTTGGATGCCTCGGAGGTAACTTGCGTGTCACACACCGACCCACCCCCAACCCTCGCTCTTGTGTAGAGCGCGTCCAACCGATCTGTCGCTGCATCGGCTCTCCCAGAGACGAGCCTTTCCTTCCAATACCGCTCCACTAACTTATCTGAAGACGCAGCGATCGAGCGTTGTAACCTCCTTCAGCGTTACACCCGCTGAGTTACCAACCCGAAGACGTGGTGGGTAGCATGGAGAGATGAACAGGGTAGTGTGTATCACGATCCACGACATGCACGTATCCTACCACCAACAAACCAAGAATAGTGACACACGAGCACACGCAGATATAGGGTGTTCACGGTAAACTGAATACTCTTGAAGCCCTAGTTACTTTTTTTATTTCAGCCATTTTTATTCTTTAAGCACCTCTTAAAATAAATATTGCCATGTAAACACAATGTGTATATTCCACCGAACTCGCCAGTTAACGGAGCCACGGTGACTGAGCCGTTAGTCTGCTCGCCTCCCATCAAGGCGAACCGGGTTCAATCCCCCCGCCGGGTCACCGGATTTTCACACGTGGGAATCGTGCCGGACGATGTTGTTGGTCGGCGGGCTTTCTCGGGGATCTCCCCCCCCCCCCCCCCCCNCCCGCCGCTTCATTCCGGCGCTGCTCCATACTCACATCACTTCGTCATCATCGGCTCTCAAGACCTCGACGCTAAGAGCCGCCCAAATCTCCTCACTCTTCACTCACTCGGAAGTTAAGGCTAAAATAAAATATATTTATTGACTATAATTCGAAATGAGAGAGTTTTCAAAAGTATAAATGGAATTTTATTTGCTTTTATTTTGTTACCACAAACGTGTTAATATTTGGTTGGTTCAAATAAACATTTGTATGGCCGGCAATACAATTGCAATTATTGGAAAAATGTTTACTTGACAGGGCTTCGAACCAACGACCTCTAGTCCCGCAGATCTGCGACTGTGCTTCTCCATCGGCTACTGTGACTGATGGCTTGAAATGGTGTGTGCGTAGATAAATATTTTCACGTTTTACAGCTTTGTTTTTNCATCGGCTACTGTGACTGATGGCTTGAAATGGTGTGTGCGTAGATAAATATTTTCACGTTTTACAGCTTTGTTTTTGTTTTCTGTGAAAATTATTCCGTAAGGATTGTTTTTGCCATTGTAAGGCATCAGATAAACTCACTAACAAACACTGTTACTATCCTAACTTTCAGAAGATTGACAAACTCTGGAACTGATACACTTGGTCTAACTGGTCCATCAGTCAAAAAGCAAACCACTGGACAATAGCGAATTAAATGGTAGAATAATCAGTGGAAAACGTCACTGAATCAATAAGTGAAGGAAAGCGGGCGTTTTTTTTCTCACTAATTTGTCAGTTAAAGTGAACTGAAGTGACCGTTGAATAAGTCAGATGCTGTTAACTGATTCAAACAATGAGATTGATTCTCACTGATTGAGATCTAGAGTGTAGTATGTCTATTGTCATGTGCAGTGGTTTCGCTGTTCGTGAAGATGCTGCATCTCGATGAAGAAAGAGTGGGGGACGGGGGAAGGAAAAAGTGAATTTGGCTCACATATTTCCCAAGGTTAAACCTGATTTTGTTGAGCAGTACAGGTTTTGGTACTCATCACGTGATANAATTTGGCTCACATATTTCCCAAGGTTAAACCTGATTTTGTTGAGCAGTACAGGTTTTGGTACTCATCACGTGATACTGGATGTCATATATTAGGTGCTGTGTATCAATAGCTTTGGGGAGGAGGGAGGGGGTACGGATGCAGAATTCTGAGCAAGAGAAAAATAATCAATGCTTTGGAAAGTGTTCAGTTAACCGTCAAACATTCACGTCCTCGTATTTCCGTTAGTGTTTCGGTTCTGTAGGCTACGGATATTTTCCTAACATTTGACATATTTTTGACAGTTGTGTGAGAGATTGTGCCATTTCGTTGTGTATTTATATGACTTCCTGTCGTCTGCTCAAAAATAAGTTTAAATTTAAAATTTTCTGTGTTAACACAGAACATTCTTCGTGAATTTTCCAGATTGTTATCCGTCTTTTAAAAACAGGAAGGACCTGAAGANCTGTGTTAACACAGAACATTCTTCGTGAATTTTCCAGATTGTTATCCGTCTTTTAAAAACAGGAAGGACCTGAAGATACTTAAGTTAGTGCGTTTGGCGATATTTCTGGCGAGTGAAAATTTAAGTCCTGTTTTAACATACACTCTTCTCGTTGTGTCTCTTCCACGGTGTAGTTTTTATTGTACTTTTACATAAANGTAAGTCCTGTTTTAACATACACTCTTCTCGTTGTGTCTCTTCCACGGTGTAGTTTTTATTGTACTTTTACATAAATTCCTTCGGTAACAGTTGCCGAGATAATTTTTGTAACGCTACAAGTAACTTAGAGCAAATTTTACAAGGTTAAATTTTAACAAGCAGATATTGCGGATTTCAAAGTTCATTATAAAGACGGATATACATAAACAAATGTGTATATTTTATGAAACAGTACATTGTAAAGATTGGCCCGGGATCAATCTGAGACCTCGTGGAGGACCCCGAGCCAATAAAGAGGAGGCAGCACTATACAGGCCCAATGAGAGCCTATCCCTGTAATAGCACAGAGCCAATTAGTAGTTGATGCAGTCTGAAGTTGCCAAACGAATGTGCTATGCGGAGTCTACTCACAGGTCATTTGACGAATGTTTCCTGTCTGTACTGATTAGTAGGGACAATTACTTTTCGCGTAAAAATCGGAGCACACAGTAGACTTCAATACTATATACACACCTCAGATGTTGTTACACCTCCATTGGCTGCTGGTGCCGTGTCCGTCTTTGACCAAGCCAATTCAGTCAGGAGGGTACGTTGCGTGTTCGACGTCGACGAGCGCGGGAATGCTAAGGGCGCCAAAAGCGTGTGCATCGCGTGTCTCGTCGCCTCTACGGCTACGCGCCAAGACACTGAACTGGCCCGCATCCTTCCAGTTGGCAACACGCATCAGTGGAACTTCGAGTGGCGATTGGCGTTTAATAAGGATAAAGAAGTGACGCAGTTCGCTGTACGACTTGAACAAAGATCCTGTAACGGAATTTTAAAAGCCGCAAAAGTGACATGAAGATAACCACACTAGCCATTTTTCAGTCTTGGAAGGAAAAAACACTTCCAGAGAGAAATCGAGCAACTGNGACATGAAGATAACCACACTAGCCATTTTTCAGTCTTGGAAGGAAAAAACACTTCCAGAGAGAAATCGAGCAACTGAATTCGTCTACACAATTTCTTCCCCGTCCCCTTTGTCTTAAAAGTATTATATATAGGGGCAGTGATATTTCGCGAAAAGATTTCGAGACAAGATACAGTCCAAAGCACTGTTGGGTCGTCCAGCTTCTTTGATTGGCTAACAAATGTTCTGGCCAGTGTTAACCATTTGCGCACGAATCACGAAGGTTCAGTGTCGGAGTTACTTAGTCCTGAGTGGCTTGGTCAAAGACGGACACGGCACCAGCAGCCAATGGAGGTATAACAACAGCTGAGGTGTGTAAATAGTATTCAAGTCTACTGTGTGCTCCGATTTTTACGCGAAAAGTAACTAGCCGTAATTATACATTATATATATATATATATATNCAAGTCTACTGTGTGCTCCGATTTTTACGCGAAAAGTAACTAGCCGTAATTATACATTATATATATATATATATATATTACTCACATTATTTGACGGTTTTTGCTAATGTTGCAATACCACGACAAACACAACACGTCAGCCCGACAAAATCGTAGTAACCGACGAGAGGACAGAAGTTAATTCTATTTACACGTTTCGCCGTGGCTGGCTCGTCGGGGCGCGACAAGTATGCGAGTGCAACATTACAAAACAAAATTTCTTGCGTATTTAACGAGCAAGGTAAATAATAAACAAACAAACTTGGTTCCAAAATCACCTTTCGGTTTGTTTTTAAAAGCGCTGTCCTCATGGGCATTTAACTTTTTGTCAAAATGGAACAATTGCTTAATTATAGTGAGTTTTACTAGTGAGTTTTACGCAGTAACGGGTTTTTTTTACGAAGCTTGTTATTTTAAGATTTTCCAGTAGTAACGTACGTGTGCCAGAAAGACATTGTCTAGATGTTGTGAACAATGAATGAAATAAAATATGCAATGTTGTTGTGCTCTGACGTCGTGTCATGCTCGTCGAGTTATTGTACAGGGGGAGGGGATCCAGGTTCATCGTCCCCCTCCCCCCCTCCACAAAATATTAAGTACACATAAAAAAAAAAATATAGTCAGTAAGTAAAATAAAAATACAGCTTTAGAAAATTTTTGTAGGCACTGTTTTATCAATAACGGAACCACCCCCATCCCTATCTCACTACAGAGAAATTTCTTTTCACGCCATTGTAGTGAATCCAGTATTAGCAGAGACCTGAAAAATTCGCGAGTTCAATGACCTATATAGGCTAGACGGCACAGTCGTATGGACAAATATGCAAATATCACCATTGGTTGTCTGCTGTGACAGTGGAAGGGAACGATTGGGCCAGCGTTCTCCAGGAGGCGTCAAACACCGTGTGGACCAATGGTTGAAATTATATAAACGCACGTNCGATTGGGCCAGCGTTCTCCAGGAGGCGTCAAACACCGTGTGGACCAATGGTTGAAATTATATAAACGCACGTGCCCTGCATTTTAGCTTGTCCCGAAATGAATCAGCGATTTTTTCAGGTCTCTAAGTATTAGATATGTCGACATCATAATGGAATTATGTGTAAACTTTTTCTAAGCCGAATGGTTCTTAATCGTATCGCTTTTTTTTTTCTTCTTCCGGTTTTACGACCCATCGCTGCTACTCGCGTAGCTCAAATACCGAGATGTGTCGTCGGCGAGCTTCTCGAACCGCAACCCGGTTTAACTTCGGCGACACGAGTTCAGTTGACGGACGACGACGGCAGACGAACCGTCGTTATAGGCCGGAAACGCAAATTCATTTCGTGAGGATTGGAAAACTCGAGGTGTCTGTAACAAGCCAGCGAGGAAAGTACAAGCACAAGTGTTTGAAGTCTATCCTAGCACCGCTAGAATTCGCAAAAATTTCCTGTCTGCAGGTGTGTTGCGTGCACTGAGAGGTTAAAGACCTTCACACAACAGAAAACTCAAGTATGGATTTGACTGAAGCGTTTCCGTTCCTTTGACGAAACCAACGATACGTAATACAAACGTAAAGTCAAAGTTCAGACAACTAAAAATATGTTCCGCTATTTTCGTAAAAATGTGTATATTGTTAAGTATCTCATTAAAGGCCTATTCCACCCAGGAATGTATTTTATGCACATGGATTTAAAATAAGCTTAGTCACTTATTTTTAACCTACATTTCAACCAGAAAAAAACACTAACTTGTTTACTTTACTCATAAGTATCAGTTAATATGTTTCTTCTTCACATAACGTTCGTTTGCCATTTCTTTAATTTAGACTAGTTTGATTCAGAATATCGAAATAAAAATCGCCTTATAGTAAACAAATGTTCATCGGATTCTCTGTAAAATGGTTTCTTGACTTTGGCTTTAAGTTTCAACTTTTCTAAATCGTTAGGCCAAAAGTTGTTGACTAACTTNTGTAAAATGGTTTCTTGACTTTGGCTTTAAGTTTCAACTTTTCTAAATCGTTAGGCCAAAAGTTGTTGACTAACTTCTAGAGTTTCATTGTTAGAAGCTCCACAGAAAACATCATATCGAGGAGCAAACGTAAAGTCAATGCTAAAGTTTACAGTTTTGTAACGGTCTTAAGGGAAACCTTTCCCCACCATATCTGATTCTTGGTTTTTCTAACTTGTTTATGTTTTTTTAAAAAAGAAAATTACTTAAGTATCCCAATACCTAACCAATTATTGATTTTACACACATAACGATTGNATGTTTTTTTAAAAAAGAAAATTACTTAAGTATCCCAATACCTAACCAATTATTGATTTTACACACATAACGATTGAATTACGAACTCGTATTTAAGTCACAATACTGGTTTTGCCAAATTTTGGCGGACATTAAAATCGTGATGTAAGGTCAATATGGTCTATTCGCGATTTCTTCACACTTTTCGAATCAAACATTTTAAATATTACTCTATGTATGACGTGTGTAGTTGTATCCTAAATGTGTCCCGTATCGCAATCTTTTTATACTTCTGTTGTGTGAAAAGGTATCTCTTTTTTTTTTNAGTTGTATCCTAAATGTGTCCCGTATCGCAATCTTTTTATACTTCTGTTGTGTGAAAAGGTATCTCTTTTTTTTTTTTGTTTGTAAATAAAACTTTTACTTATATTTTACCTGTAAATTATAATAGTTCATTAATAATTAATATGAATATAAATGGGATAAATAGGTGTGTTATTAATGCCTAGTAAGAAATAGTTCTCATGAAAAATATTATTACACTGATCGTACACGAATGCAGTGCATTGTTCCTTTGGTACAACTTTCTAGACTCGGTTAAGCTTTGTTTGCATGAGGCGGAGGAATATCATTGAAGTAAAAACTGTGGCAGAGCNTTCTAGACTCGGTTAAGCTTTGTTTGCATGAGGCGGAGGAATATCATTGAAGTAAAAACTGTGGCAGAGCTTCAGAAAAGTTGGAAGTAACCGTGAATGGACTATAGTTGGTTGGGTATAGAGGTACTTGGGGGTTTTTCTTTTTTTATAAACACAAACATGCTAGAAAACTAAGAATCCTTCGTGGCGCGGGAAGGTTCCCTTTAAGAACCAGCAGTGACCATTACAAAAATATAAACGCTGTCTCCGGACTACTTTTTGAGGAAAGCAAAAAAACGCGTCGGTGGTGCTTGCGTTTCCGGTGAGCGACCTTCAGTGGCGAAGCCACGTGACCTCCGAAGTCGCCGGGAGGAACAATTGGAGCGACGCGGGACGCCGGGGGGTCGAGTTGTCGACGAGCGAGCACGCGATCGCCGCGGTGATGGATCGACTGTTCTCGTGGAAAACCACGAAAGACGCAAGGGAGATAGCGATCCTCGACGAAGGTCAATCGAGGCATGTTCACCAGCTGGATTGTAAAGCCTGGTTCACGTTGTGGTGATCAGACGTCCTGCTTTTCGCGGGACAGTTTTTTTCTAAGCATTGTCTTTAGACGCGCGTCGCTTCAAGTCTCGCTCAGACGAGTCGTTGACGGAAAACCCGCATGCCAGTTTCAGTGTTGCCATCTCTCCGCCACGAAAAGTAGTAAATGCCGACTTTGAAAAAGGGCTAGAAATGGTTAAATGCTCTTGAGATTGAAGTCTTCACGAGTCTTCTGATTTTAAGATTGTAAAATTATAAAACCAAATGTACACTAGCCAATAACAATTATATGATTTTTCATTCTGGTACCTTGTTTTGGTTTGATACTGAAAAAATAGTTAAAACAGACAATATCATTTGTAATAGGACACTTATATCGTCCTCTTTATTTTCTTCCACATGCATGTCCATACTCACAGCCTTTAAATGAGGAAAGCTATAACAGAAAATGGAAATGTCACTGGCTGTAAAAATGGCTTTTCTCCTGCAGCGTCGCCATATTCATTTACCTCTAACCATAATTCACCTGTGGATGATTTGTTGATCCTGATAATAAAATTAATGTTTCACCACCGAATTTCTGTTATGTCAATATTTTAAAGGAATCCCAAGCTTAACGCAGAATGAGCAATTAGATTCTTCAAAGGCCTCATGCTCTCAAGACCTCGTCTTTAAGAGGACTATGTACCAGAACACTTTATATAAAATTGTGGTTTGCGCGAAAACGCTTATCTCGGTAAATAAAAGTTATGGAAATACGACATTTTGCCAGAATAGGTAAAAACAATTATCCGTGTCCCTATCTTTTTTACTTTTATCATATGAAGTGTATTCACGGTGAAAAAAATTCGTGAAAATGGTTAAACATAGCATTTCTCAAGCTTGTCTATGCGGTTTCTTTAAGCGGCTAGAGGAAAAAAAATATATACGCTAGTTTAATCCGTGAGCTTTCATCGCGTGTGATAACGTCCCAATGTTACAGATCTAATTTTCTGATGTGCACAGCACAGGACCACCACGGAAATACTGCACGCCTTGCGCGTAGGAGCGATGAGGTATTAGGAGTGCGTGTTAGTCTCACCCTTATCGGCCCCTCACTTCTTGACCTTCAAAGCGCAGCCACATAGTCCTCTTAAGGGCCGCCTAAATTTCTCAACTCCCTCGAAGGCCTCAGTACTTCATATACAATTATACAATTATAATACCATTGCATGCACTATTTCAATGTTTTCAGGTAGTCTGATTTGAAGTTCCAGAACAGCTTTCTTTGCTGGAGTTGAAATTACTCTCATGACGGGGTTTCTGAGTTTTTCTCTGAAATGTTACATTATTTTATTATGATTTCAACTGGATAGCCAAAATACGGAGAGGAATTAAAATAAGAGCGAATGCTAGTCTTTAACGGATCAATTTAACAGTTGAATTTAAAATTGTATTTCTTATTGTGTGGCCAAAATTTGCTGAAATATCGAACAGCTTGTTAGGATTTGCATTTTCAGAATCAGAGTTTGTTTGTGAGTTGAACTTAATTTAGAACTGTTAGCATGTTGATAAGATATAGCTTAAGGGCTGTATGTACCCCGCACCAGGTCAAAATGCTGAGTCGAATACGAATCTGAAATGCAAACAGTGGCTAGAAGTAACTAAAGTGGATTAACAAAATCGCTAGGATATCTGCCAGTAGCATTTTCAAAGAATCTATAGCTAAATTGATGTATGGAATGGCTATATTTGGCTACCTAATGGCTAAAGCTGCAAAACTGTGCCACTTGAGCTCCTCACGGGTATAGAGGCGATGAGGCAATCGGTGAGCGAGCAAGACTCGGCTTTACAACTCAGGTTTTTCTCGAGGCCCGAAGGCGCAAAACCGCTAAGAGTTGAGAGATTTGGGCGAGGTTTTCAGAGCCGATGAGTGTGAAACGAGGTGAATATGGAGCAGCGCCGGAATGCAAGGGCTAAAGAAACCGGAGAACCTCGAGAAAACTCGCCTACCGGCGGCATCGTCGGGCCCCGATTCCCGACTTGCGAAAATCCGAGTGACCCAGCTGGGTATTGAAACAGGTCCGCCTTCGTGGGAGGCGAGCAGTCTAACCACTACACCACCGAGGCACCAAAATAGCTGGGTGTCCCGCCTGCCTGGAGCTTGAACTGCAATGCAAAGTGTTTGAAATCCTGGTTTGTAGACGAAACTATTAAAGGTGCCACCAGTATGTTTACCAACGAAACGACATCGTACTCCAGACGAGGACGGAAGGGTACTTTAAAGCTACCACGCATGCTGCAAATATTAGTTTGGACCCTCCAATACAGTTAAAAAGAAGAGAAAAACGGTGCAGGCAGGTAGGACCCTTAACGCAAAGAGCGCCATGTTAATTTCAACGTGAATCGGCCTTAACAGAAGGGGAGTTGGGGCGGGATGGAATAGGAAAGGGGGATAGGACATAGGGTCTGGGAAGGGGAGGACCGACTGCAAAGGATCAATATCTGTGGCCTGGGTTCGCCACACCCGCAGCACGAGACGTTGCAGGATTGGGGGGNNNNGGGGGGGGGGGCATGATCTCCGCTTCTTTGTTTCTGCAAGCGAGACGGCCTTTCGCGGTTTTCTCGCGTTGCGAAACCGCCGGCGAACTGAGATCTCGCCGAAGCGACACCTCGTCCTTCGATTTCGAGTGTCCGTTTCAGGGAGCCGACCGAGGACTTGATTTCACGCTCTGCTAAGGCCGGATTCACAGTGCTCGCCCACGACCGCAAGGTACGGTCGGTGAGTGGCAGCACGGTCGAACGAACATTCCGCGATGGCTGACACGCCGTGCGACTTCGCGTTGTTGGAAGCGCTAAATGATTCTGGAATCACTGGGCCGCGAGACGTTCATGATCGTCGCCGACTGTTTTTCTAAGACGTCAGAAATAGAACATGAGTGTCGTTTTTTCCCCAGGGGTTAAGGGGAATCCCTGAACATTATTAAACGCTTAAAATTCACATCCGGCCGTAAGGAAATATTGCGACGGCGATGGAAAATAGCACGCACAAGCTTCGCGCGTGTTCTGTTCCCTCAGAATTTTAAGCAGTGATTATAAAGTTTTAATACAGCAGTCTGTTGAGGAAACCTACAGCATTGTCGCTATAGTTTAAAACATATCATTAGGGTTAGTGACTTTTCGCGTAAAAATCGGAGCACACAGTAGACTTCAATACTATATACACACCTCAGCTGTTGTTATACCTCCATTGGCTGCTGGTGCCGTGTCCGTCTTTGACCAAGCCACTCAGGACTAAGTAAATCTGGCTCTGAACCTTCGTGATTCGTGCGCAAACGATTAACACGGGCCAGAAAATATTTTAGCCAATCAAAGAATCTGGACGACCCTACAGTGCTTTGGACTGTATCTTGTCTAGTAATCTTTTCGCGAAATATCACTGCCCCTACACATCATAAACAGAGTGCCACTTACAACGATTTTTGCTGTCTTTGACACTTTTCAACGAACACGTTTACGTTTCAATAACCAAATTTATTAATGAGCAACAATATATTAACTTTCATTTCTGTCCTGAAAAAAATTTAATACATGGAAATATTACATAGTTTTATTTAAATTATAATAGGCACTAGTGCTTACAATGAGGCACATAATAATAACTAAGAAGGGGGGGGGGACCTTAAATATTTCTGACTGAGAGAGGTGTAGCACAGGATGAATAATTCTATTCCTTGTCCGGGCATTTCGATTTCGGTTTGCCACGGTTTCCCGATATCACTCTGGGCTGGTTCCTTAACCCTTTCAGGGACCGCGGTGGCTGAGCGGTTAGCCTGCTCGCCTCCCACAAAGGCGAACCGGTTTCAATCTACGACCGGGTCACTCCCGGATTTTCGCATGTGGGAATCGCGCCGGACGCTGCCGCTGGTCGGTGAATTTTCTCGGGTATCTCCCGTTTCCCCCGCCCTTTCATTCCGGCGCTGCTCCACACTCACCTCAATCACCCCTTATCGGCTCTCAAGACCTCGCTGTTAAGAGCCGCCCAAATCTTTTCACTCACTTAACCTTTTCAGTCACAGATAAATATATAGTTTTAAGCGTTGCAACAAAAATTTTTTTGGTACGTAACTGTACCTACTGTTATCGGTACGCTGCTTTGTAATACATCGGGACCAATCAAAATCTGTCCGTACTTTATCGTACTGTCAGCAGCGGTTTATGAGGCTACATACTATAGTTTCAACAGCGTTCTATTGTGTACAGTTCAGACCATTAAAGCCACTTCATATGCAACGTCCTAGAAATGGAACATTGTGACTTGAAGGGTTAATACAGGCCATGGCCGATTCTTTCCCCGGTCCTGACTGAGCAACCGGTGTCGTCTCTAGTGACCCCGCTGTCGACAATACGTAAAAACACCAGGGGCCGCAGTAGTGCAGTGGTCAGACTGCTAGCCCTACTCGCCTACCACCAAGGTGAACCAGGATTGATTACTGGCGGGTTAGCTGGATTTCCGCGTGTAGGAAACGTGGCGGACGTTGCAGATGGCCGGTGGGGTTTTCTCAGGGCACTCCCGTCGTTCCTTTCGCCTTTGCATTCCATCGCTGCTCCATGCTCACCTGAATTCGCCCTCGCTGGCTCTCAAGACCTCGCCGCAGAGTAAATAAATACACAGAAACGTAATGGCGATGCGGTTTTTTTTAATGTGTGCGTACTTATTCTCTAATTGGTAGAGCGAGGGTCTGAGGTGTCTGATTGGCTACCGCGTGCTGCGAAATGTACCCTATTGGCTGGGCTACTGGCTCGCTGATTGGTGAACGGCGTTCCGATATGTAGCTGGTTAGCGACGCCATTTTTGTGGCGTGAGCGGCTGAAGTTCGCGGAATAAGTGGTTGTTTCACCTTTGTATTCTTATGTACTCTGTGGCCTAGCTGCTAAATGTAGACCAAAACCTTTCTACTCACCACAACGTAAAAAGTCGTAGGGCCTAAATAAATAACAGCGTCATTACGGTAACGAGATATTTTGTTTTAAGCGCAAATCGGCCAACAAGCAGCTGCTTAGAGGAATCGCAAATCAAACCTTTCCATCCCTTAAGACGGTTGGCAGAACTGCTGGTGTCTAGCCTAAAAAAGCATTTTCATCGCGAAATTTTCCTTTTCCGTAGCCATACGTCCGCATATTGGGCGAGAGCAGTTATACAAACTTTTTAGGACTGATCGTTTCATGATTTTCGTACTGTGTGTACTATTGGCTATATACAGTTCAGGACAATGGCTCTGTTTATCGATATCGTCCATCATCAAAGCAAACGGAGCGAGATCTTTTGTTATATCTGGCATTAGTAGGGGCAGTGATATTTCGCGAAAAGATTTCTAGACAAGATACAGTCCAAACACTGTAGGGTCGTTCAGATTCTTTGATTGGCTAAAATATGTTCTGGCCCGTGTTAACCGTTTGCGCACGAATCACGAAGGTTCAGTGTCGGAGTTACTTAGTCCTGAGCGGTTTGGCCGAAGACGGACACGGCACCAGCAGCCAATGGAGGTATAACAACAGCTGAGGTGTGTATATAGTATTGAAGTATACNACGGCACCAGCAGCCAATGGAGGTATAACAACAGCTGAGGTGTGTATATAGTATTGAAGTATACTGTGTGCTACGACTTTACCGCGAAAAGTCACTGGCCCTATGCATTGGTTATCTCATAAGCCTTTCTTTCCTTCGGAAAGTAGGCTAAAAATACATGAATTGGCCAACAAATAAAAACGGATTTTATTAACAGGCAGATATCAAAGAACAAATATCTGCGTACGACATATGTGTAACCCAGTCGCTAAAAATGTAGAGTAAAAAAAATGAAATAAAAATGATAACAGGAAGATAGAAATCAGTCATCCTGACGTTCAGCGCAGGATACAAATCGAATATGCCAAGGAGGAGGGGTAAATCAACATTATCAACCATAACGTGACAATCACACAAAACAAAAGAAGAAACGAACGTGAAAAAAAAAACGGGTAGTCAGTTTGATCACTACCGGACTTGCAAAATGTACCTCGGATATTAAAAAAGCTATATTAATTTCTGAACAAAATTCAACCACATCATTGCCATAGAATTTTAACAACAATTATATATCCTTATTTTTGTAGTGAAGTTTTACAAGTATACCTGAAGAATTCGCGGATCCATTTGAGGGTAAGATAGAATTTAAAGACTTGTACGTTTGTGTTATAGCTGTGATTGGCCCAGGATCAATTTGAGATCTCGTGGAGAACTCTGAGCCAATAGAGAGAAGGCAACAAAATACAGGCCCAATGAAAGCCTGACCCTGCAGTAGCACAGAGCCAATGCCAATAATCAGTTGATGTTCGCTAAAGTTGCCAAACGAACGTGGAGTCTACCCTGCAGGTCATCGAACTCGCGAATTTTTCCGGTATCGAGATATTAGTTAACAGGGTGTTCTTTATTCTTCTGGGGGGTAACTAAAGTAAACGCGGAAGTACTAGATTGCCTAAACGGTTTCTGTTTNCAGGGTGTTCTTTATTCTTCTGGGGGGTAACTAAAGTAAACGCGGAAGTACTAGATTGCCTAAACGGTTTCTGTTTGTTTCGTAACAGCGTATTGTATGGTGCCGTTAAGAACGACGTCGTTAACATGATATACACTACGTACGTCTTAAATACGTGCACACTGTTCAAGTCCAGAATTTTCTATTACGCAACTCACTCCCGTCAGCGACACAAATTCGTACGTCAAAATGTAATTCATAACAATTTGAGGTCGGTGCAGATNCAGGGTGTTCTTTATTCTTCTGGGGGGTAACTAAAGTAAACGCGGAAGTACTAGATTGCCTAAACGGTTTCTGTTTTTTCGTAACAGCGTATTGTATGGTGCCGTTAAGAACGACGTCGTTAACATGATATACACTACGTACGTCTTAAATACGTGCACACTGTTCAAGTCCAGAATTTTCTATTGCGCAACTCACTCCCGTCAGCGACACAAATTCGTACGTCAAAATGTAATTCATAACAATTTGAGGTCGGTGCAGATTTACAGACTTTTAAGACAGTCTAGATGTGTGTTGCTATATNTTTACAGACTTTTAAGACAGTCTAGATGTGTGTTGCTATATAGCTATCGCTGTGCAAACACCATTTCTGTTGGGTACAGCGTTTTCACTTAAATCTTTCATTCCCGCATTAATGTATGGCTTCTGGTGTTGCAAATATGAAATGTTTTGATGCGTGCTGTACTTAAGTTGGTTAAGGACTTTTCCTTTATCACAACCAATAAGCTGTAAGGCGTTTTGTTCAGTGGCTAGTGATACGAGGCAGTCGTAACGTAAAGCAGTAGCACGTAACGTAGAGCAGTAGCGCGTAACGTAGAGCAGTAGCATGGCTTACGAAATCAGTTACTCCCAGGGAAGATCATCGGGCACTGAGCTTCGTAGAGTACAGTGCCGGTCAAATACTACGTTCCCATGCAACACGTAGACAGTTGGCTACAACGGGCATGAAAGGCTTAAGGCTCGGCCTCAACCCTCTTGCAGAAATTCTTCGTTTTCGCGTCATAATTTCGGATTCAGAGTAATTACTGTCAATGCAGGATTATAGAACATTTACATTTTATGAGTTGCTTAATATTTCTGTGAGTATATTTTAATTGGTGTGTTATCTGCTTGTCGTAAAAGTCAGGAACCTGTTTACAGTATCAATAAGTTTCTGCGTTTTTTGCAAGCAGGAAATAACACACAGTGAAAATTAAATACAAAGGTATTAAACAGCTAGTAAATTGAAAATGTTCTATAATCAAAAATTTCCAATAAAAACTCTGAAAATGAAATTACGACACGAAAACGAATAATTTCTGCGTAATAGGTAAAGCCGAGCCTTTGAAGAGGAGTCCTCAGTGACACATTTTCTGTTGAATCGTTGTTTACGCGTATTCGCGTATCTCGGTAAATTAAATTTCTGGAAATACGATTTTTTGCCAGAAAATATAAATAACTGTTATCTATGCCTCTATGTTTTTAATTTTATCGTATTAAGTATATTCATGGAGAAACAAGTTCGTGAAAATGGTTAAATATCGAATATTTAAGGCGCGCCTATGGAGTTTCCTTAAGCGGCAAGAGAAAAGTACAAACATACGGGCGTATGCTTGTGGAGTTTCATCGCATGTAATAAACCCCCACTGTTACATATATATAATTTGCACGGTGCAGCACCACGACGAAAACACTGCACGCCTTGCGCGTAGTGGCGATGAGGCACTAGGCGTGCGTGTTAGTGTCGCCCGTATCGTTCCCTTCGCTTCTCGACCTTGGACGCGCAGCCGTGGACTTCTCTCAACGCCGTCCGATTTGTTCGCAATACCCCGGACTAAGTAAGCACGCTGAAACGAAATGGCTTGGCGGTTCCTTCGATGTAAACGAACTCGGTCGCTCATTGGCCGGCGCGATGGCACGAGGCAACGGACCTTGGGGTCTGATTCGCTAGTGCACGTTATGAAATATTTTTTCACATTGATCGGGCGGGCTACTGGCAAGTTTAGTCTCCAGGAGGTGATTGGTGAACGACGTTCCGCCATATTTCTGACCGGCGACGCCCATTTTGATGGCGTTTGTGACTGCAGATCGCGCCATTTCACCTCTGCATTCTGAAGTAAGGCCTGTTCACAGTAAACTGAGCACTTTTGGAAACACCTGCTTAAGACCTACTCATATGCTCACTGTGTATTCTTCTGCCACGCGGGGGCCGCGCTGTCTGAGTGGTTAGACTGCTCGCCTCCCTACCCAAACGAACCGGGCTCAATCCCCGGCCGGGCCACTCCCGGATTTTCGCAAGTGGGAATCGTGCTAGGACGATGCCGCTGGTCAGCGGGTTTTCTCAGGGATATCCCGTTTCCCCGCGCGCCCGCCGCTGATCCGGACTCCCCTCATTTGACCATCATCGGCTCTCAAGACCTCGATGTCACGAGCCGCCCAAATCTCTTCGCCCACTCACTTCCGCAGTATCTAGGGACAGGAAAATTTCCCGGATTCATTTTAAGGACAAGCTAGACTTCAAACAAATGCGTATCTCTGTTATGTTTGCAATTGGATTCCAGTTTATTAGACACTCCCGGTGAACACTGTGCCAGATCTGTAAGGAAACCAGAACCTCATCGCGTGCCACCTGGTCTGAGGTAAAACAGGCTACACACTGGGGCAGCAGCCTATGAACACAAAGTTGAGAATGGAAAATATTATATAGGGCAGTGAAGTCTAGCCTACAGGTCGTACGTGAAATTCTCCTGTCCCTAGCCATATGCAAAATTAACTTTGCCATGGCCCTCGTCACTTTATTCATGCGTCGGGCAAGTGAACATGTAAGATAATTATAATAGCAAATAATTTACATATTTGGAAATACTTACGCATATATGTAGGGGCAGTGATATTTCGCGAAAAGATTTCGAGACAAGATACAGTCCAAAGCACTGTAGGGTCGTCCAGCTTCTTTGATTGGCTAAAAAAATGTTCTGGACAGTGTTAACCGTTTGCGCACGAATCACGAAGGTTCAGTGTCGGAGTTACTTAGTCCTGAGTGGCTTGGTCAAAGACGGACACGGCACCAGCAGCCAATGGATGTATAACAACAGCTGAGGTGTGTATATAGTATTGAATTCTACTGTGTTCTCCGACTTTTACGCGAAAAGTCACTGGCCCTACGTATACGTATTAAAAAACAGAGAGAAAAAAATATAATTTCAGTATTTATAAAATATTTACCTAATACTTTAAACTCATCGGTAATATAGGGGGAATACTTTCCCTCCAGCATTACCAACTTCACTGGACACATGTCGGTCAGTGTTCTCGTTAAAATATATGCAGGCAGGGGCGCTGGCATTTCTCAAAGGTTAATTTCAAAAGTGCTCAATTAAGCGTGAACAGACTTTGCTCTGTGGCAATACACTCTGCAAGCTTGCTGCACTGTGGACAGCATTCTTTTCTGGCGGACTCTCGGCCGATATAATGCTGAGCTGACAGCGTCGCAATAAAGAAGAAATGCTTCCGTACGTAAAATGTATACAATCGAAAGGTACACGAACTATGTCGTAATGTTATCAAACACGCATACTTTGAAAACAATGACGATGTGATATGAGGTCAGCAGAACCCAAGATGTTGAATACAGGCACACAATCGCTGATCATTGAACGTTATAAGGAACATTACTTGTAATATTAATGACAGAAAACTATCTTTATGGTCGACGTCGGTAAGGTGAGTTCAGACAACATAGATCCGAGTTCAAATCATGGACAAGCCCTGGAAGGGTACCTCGTTTTTTCGACTTAGGGTCGATTCATGATCGATTTCGTGCACGTGCGAGACGTCTTACATAACGTACACGTAAAAAATGTGGTTCGTTGTGGGAGAACTCGTCTTAAATTTTTAGTTTAGTGTGATTGATTGAATATAAACCTGATTTATGTGAAATAACTATTTACTAACTACAAAAAAGTTTTTTTTTTTAACGCGCAAAGGAAAATAAATACTCAGTTTGCTTTCCGACATAAGCGCGTGACATGAAATTAAATATCACCATTTCGTACACGTTTAAACGTCGAGGATGCTTTCTTTTCTACGCGTACTCTATAACCACGAACAAAAAAAAAACCGCAGAAAAGCTGAGCTCACGCCGATATTTATGCTCGCTGAAGGAGCAAACTTCGCCGATCCTAGAAGTCGCTTAGTTCACATATTTTATGTAGTCTATTAGCGATTTATAGTTCCGGAAATTTCGCGAATTCATTCGAGGACGAGCCAGACTTCAAACGTATGCATATTTGACTTTCGTTTTAATTGGATCACTGTTTGTAAGCCACGCCCTGGGCGCATTTGAGCCAATAAGTAACACGCAAGGAAAAGAGGGCCGAGTCCCGTGTAACCTGATCTCGGGTGAAGGTGGAGCAATAGCCAATGAACAACTGAGGTTGGAGTACACAAACGATTGTGGAGTCTAATTTGTTTGCCAAACGAATGTGCTAAATTTCCGGGTCTCTAATCACTGTCTCTATAAGTAGGGGCAGTGATATTTCGCGAAAAGATTTCGAGACAAGATACAGTCCAAAGAACTGTAGGGTCGCCCAGCTTCTTTGATTGGCTGAAAAATGTTCTGGCTAGTGTTAACCGTTTGCGCACGAATCACGAAGGTTCAGTGTCAGAGTTACTTAGTCCTGAGTGGCTTGGTCAAAGACGGACACGGCACCAGCAGCCAATGGAGGTCTAACAACAGCTGAGGTGTGTATATAGTATTGAAGTCTACTGTGTGCTCCGATTTTTACGCGAAAAGTCACTGTCCCTATCTATAATAATCAAGGAAGGTTCTTTGGTATTTAGTCCTCTGTGAAAAATTTTCGTTTCACCGCAAATCTTGCTGTAAGTATGACTTCAAGATTCTGCGTTTTCGGTAAGGTACTCGTTCCCCACAGCTAGAACTGCCGTTCTGTTCGCCCGCAATCGCTATATTTGTTTTATATATTATTTTTGGCGTAGGCCTACCGGGGGTCTTCCAGGAATGTATGTGTGTGAACCGGTCGTAACGAAACGACGCCGACCAACACGCACGTCGCACATTTCAGCCGACTCCCACGACGAGCTGAGCTGCTCACATATTTGCTCTGGCGCTGAGACAACGAAAAATGGGCAAGAGTAAGATAAAAAGAACAAAAAGGTCCGCGAGGGGGGGAGAATGTCCCCCCCCCCCCGGAGGAATGCAAACCTAGGAGAGAGGAGAGAGAGCCCAGCATCAACAGCGGAGAGCACAATGGACTTTGTTTGGCAAGCGCCGGAAACTTTGGACTGCAAACACGAGCCGCAGTCGTGCGCGGGTTTGAAGATTGCTTGCGAAGCGAACGTCGCTAGGAAATAGAAGGGGGGGGGCACGAGGAAGACATGCACTCTCCTGCACGCTCGCGCGCGCTGGGAACCTTGCGTCGGCGTAAAGAACATTCGGGCGAGCAACGCGGAAACCAGATCCTGTACGACGATAGGGGTTCGCGTGTACCTTACCTACGGGAGATTGTTCAAGCTTTGCTTCGAGCATATGGAGAACTTCGTGTGTGTGGGTGTGTGTGTCCTAAATTTTGTGGGGAGGCTATTGAACATTGTCATAATTAAAATTGTACTCGATTCGCCGTTTCTTTCAACTTTTCTGGAGCTCTGTTGAAGTTCTACTTCCGGGATATCCCTCCGTCTCATGCAAAGAAAGCTTAATAAGGGCAGTGCCTACTCGCTGTAAACTGCGAAATTTAAATAGGAAATTCCATGTTTAAGGAAATTTCGCCCCAATGGGTTAACTTTAAAGATAGATGTTTCAAACAAAATACAATTCTTTCCGAATTTTTTTTTGGAAGTTCCCTTCAGCGTGTTTGCAAAGAATGTTCAACATTTATGTTTTACAAAAAAAAGTACAAACTGCCTACCTATATTGCAAATATACATCCGTAGGGATATTCTCCTAAAAAAAATTCGTGGCGAATACACCTTGTTTGGAACGCCTATCTTTAAAATTAGCGTACTGAGGTGAAATTTCCTTAACATAGGATTGCCGGTCGGTAGGCAGTGCTCTTAACCAATTCTAGAAAATTATACCAAAGGGACAACGCACCGAATTAGTGCGCACTCACTTTAATGATATTTTGCATTAGAACTATTTCTCACTAGGCGTTACCAAAACACCTGTTTTCTGGCTGTTTTTATACATATTAATTATAAACGAAATATTATAATTTATAGATAAAATATAAGTAAAAGTTCAATTTAACCATACATTTGGTACTGTTACGTAAAAAGAAGTATAAAACGATTGTGATACATGGCATATATTTTGGAACTAACCAAACGCATCGTACATTGGGTGGTTTTTCAAAGGTTTTATTAGAAAAGTTTGAAGAAACCATGAATAGACTATACACGAAATTTATTTTAAGCCCTTGACTTCTTACACATCAATTTCCCGTTTCAGGTGTAGTGACAGAGGATATTGTCGGTGCGGCAAGTACAAACGTATTTTCTAATGATTTCTTGCGCAGTCGAACCTATACGAGAAAAAAATATTATGTTAGCCAGTGAGACGAGAAGCAACAAGAAGTGACATGCGAAATTCGCGTTATTTAGTGGATGCGGACCGAACTACGTGACGATGTGTGGTGGTCTGACACCTGCCCATTAGCCTACGACTTGTGTGACACGTCACAAGGATGCTTTCAGCCAATAGTTAACCCTTTGATGTCTCGACATATTTAGACATTCAAACAAGCTAGGAGTAATTCGCTTATATATATATCCAGAAGTGCAGGAACACCCATTCTCTCGGTCTCTGTGTTCATAGATACTGCGGAAGTGAGTGGGAGAAGAGATTTGGGAGGCTCGTAACATCGAGGTCTTGACAGCCGATGATGGTTAAATGAGGGGAGTACGGAGCAGCGGCCGGGGGGGGGGGGATA
>NQII01001032.1:212279-239757 GCA_002778355.1 Clitarchus hookeri | reverse complement strand
CTGCTATAAAACAAAGTGGTTATACGGTACCACGGTCTCCAGCACATTGTTATTTGTATGAAAGTGGTTTTGTTTTAATTTTACCACGCGGAAATTGATAATTCTATGAAAATTTAATAATAATACGCCTTCCCCCTCGGGTTCGTTGTTTTACTAGTAATGTATTGATTGCTTGCTGTTGTTCGCCATTTTGCTCGCTGAAGTTCGCAATATGAGCAAGTATTTCACCCCTGTATTCTTAAGTACGCTGGGATTTTGTCATGGATAATTACTAATTACGCATAGAAATGCTGATTTTATGAAGATAACTGTTGATCATGGTGATCTCCGAACCACGTCGAACATAGTGCTAACAAACGAAGTGACATGGTTTTGTGGGTTTTGTGCTAATTGACATCGGCCCTTTCTTCTCGTCACACGAGCGTTGACACTTCTGCGGTCAATACAACTAGGGGCCCTCTAATAACCTAGAGTTGGTTAACTTGCAGCAGCATGTGGTGAACTGTTGCAAGGTAAGTTGTGTTTTGCTCTGTGCTATACCTAATCGTTTACTAGTTTACACATCGGCCAATTAAAAATGGTAGTGCAGTTGGCGTCACAGCACGTGTTTACAATGGGTGCCTCGCACCTCTCTCGTGAGTGGCCGCAATACACTCAGTTTCTTCCGACTCCACTCTGGTTACTGGTTCCTGCTGCGTGCGCCGAGTGTGTACAGCACTGAGTAAGCACCAGACCACCTTGCAACACTTCGCCACACGCCTTAAGGTGGCCGCCTGAGTAGGCCGCCGAACGGTGTGAAAAACTCCAGCAGAAAACGTTTTATTAAAAAAACCGTTAACGTGTCTGAGTGAGGTCTGCTTACGTATTAAATTTAAGAAACGTTACGCATCTGCACACGGTTTTCAGTTCCTCCATTTCTCTCTAAAGCATGTATTTGTAATAGTGAAAATGACTCAAACGGATGTTTGCACGGTCATTTTTAGGTATGAAAATTCCTGTACAAAACATTAAAAAATAAGTAGGGACGTGCATCAAACCTTAATTTTTATTATTACGTCACAAAAAGGTAGGATCTCCGCTGAAAGTCTCATAGAGGCGCGTTGTCGACGGCAAGACTGCACGCCAGTTCATTGCTTTGAGCGTAGAGGCGACGAGAGAGTTGATGCGCATGTCTCGGTCGCCCCTACCGCTCCCACGCTTTTAAGCCTGAGACGTGCAAAATTCCTTCAACCGGGCGGCCACCTTAACTTGCCTGACAACTCCTCATGTGCATAAATTGACAGTCAACTGATCGAGGAATAGTCCATAAAAAATTGTAGATGAGTTATCATTGACTCAGTGAGCCAAACACAGCAGAAGCAGTAAACTAGTCTCCCACCAACATTATAAGGGTTATTAGGTGAAATATTCTCAACGTTCTCCATGGCTATAGTATGTCGTCAGAGAAAATCAAGTCTGAAACATGAAACAAACACGAAAAACGAGCGAAGAGTGGCTGTAGTCAAAAAATTACAAGTATAGCGTATAACATACCCCACGCGTAATTTTGTCAGATAAATAATAAAACAGAAAAACAAAAAATAACAAATTACAGAACGAACCGTTGCGTCGGTGTCGTCATCACTGTGTTTTCATTGGGTTTTTCCGTTTGGTTATTCGTTCTGTAATTCTATTTTTTTTTTTTTTTTGTGTTTCTATTTTGTTATTTATTTGACCAAATTCCTTGTGGGATTTATTATACGTTTTACTTATATTTGGCTCGTTTTTTTTTTTTTTGTGTTTGTTTCATGTCTCAGACCCGGTTTTCTGTGTCGACGTAGTGTAGCAATGGAGTACGTTCAAAATATTTCACCTAATCATTCACCCCTATTACAAGAATCTTTTTAACAACTCATTGTAAGGGTTGGATCACAGAGTATTTAAGGCTCTCCTTCACCTATTATGCAGAAATTCTCCGTTTTCGTGTCATAATTTCACTTTCAGGGGTGTTATTGGAAATGTTTGATTACAAAAAATTTACAATTTGCTAATTTTTTAGTACTTTTATATCTTATTTTCACTGTGTGTTATTCCCTGCCTGCAAAAAGGCAGGAATTCATTTATTATAATATATATATATATATATTCCTGACTTTTAACAATTATCAGATAAAACAATTAAAATTAAGATTAAACATATTAAACAACTCTCAAAATGTTTATTTTCTATAATCGTACATTGTCAGTTGTTACTCTGAATCCCAAATTATAACCTGAAAACTAAAAATTTCTGCAAAATTGATGGAACCGAGCCTTAGGAAAAAAAAGAGGTGCACTGTTAAAACAATTGTACGTAAAATTACGGAAAATACCAGTTACAAATTATTCAGACATCTGCGTTAAATTACCGTCTCTTAGTTTTTTTTTCAATAGCGTCATCTTCGTAAATTTCACCCAAATCTCCGTGAATTCACGAAACGTGTCCACAAACTTGCAAGTTTTTTTTATTTTTAAATCTGCTCTTTATAAAAAGGGGTAACCAAAAAAAACATTTTATTTTCGTTATGTGGGTAATTCGCTGTGTATAAAAATGACTATTAAAAATCAAAAAATGTTTTCTGATGGCGGGATTTGAACTTGGAAAATTTTTAGCAGTCCTATACTTTTTCCGTTCACCTACCACGCTTTTACAAGACCTAGTGTTGTAAATACGGATTTTATATGGAATGATGCATGTGCCTCTTAGTTTCTAGTCATGTTAGAGTGTGCGCGATTTTTTTTTTCAGGTTTACAAACAGGAGTATAAGAAAAAGAGTTTTATTTTCATAATATATTTCACTGTGTTTAACCGTGGAATAATTTTTTTTTATATTTAATTATGTAGCGGCATTTGAACACAAATAAAAAAATTGACAATCAATAACCCGAAAGACTTGCCTACCACACATTTACAAGAAATATTTCGTAAATATGGATTTTACATGAAAGTAACGAACTCGATTCTTTAGTTTCAAGTCGTGTTAGAGCGCTTGCTATATTTGCGGTTTATATAACGATTACAAAATTTTGGTTTTGTTTTCGTTACGTGAGGGTTTTACTGTGTGTATACAGAAGGTTTTGTCCTGTAGCGGAATTTAAACAAGAATCAACTAATTGGCACTCCGTGAGTGATTCGCACTCACCACTATTTTACAAGAAGTAGTATTGTGAAGATTTGATTTTATACGCTTCATGTATCCTCTGCATTGTTTGTGACTCAAAATCGAAGCCATAAGAATACGAAGAGCTTCCGTATTTATATTTACGGAGCTTATTTACGTTATTCGTCATTACGATGTTCTTTCCCGTAAATTAACTCTACATCTCCGTAAAAGTTTCCGTAAATCTACAGAAATTTCTAACAGTGTGAAACCGTTGCTTATAACGTAAACTCCAACCGCAAACGTCACAAAAAAGGCGTCACTTGCCAGAAGAAAGTCGGAACGCCAATCACCAATCAGCGCACGGTAGCATACTTGCCAGCCGGCAGCCTAGCCAATAGGGACCGCTTCGCAGCACGGGGTAACCATTCAGACACAAGGCTCGTTCCCAGAGCATCGCGCAGCCAATCAGAGAATGGGCACTCCTACATCAAAGGATCCGCCAAATGATTTCACTTCTGTATACTTACCTGTTTTTTAGTGTTGCGATTCAGATCTGCAATGGCTTAATGGGTGGTGTTGCCCTATTTGACAGAAAATGAAGGCACGAAATGCAGTTGGAAGGCTGTCACTAAAATGGTAGAATTGGATCGTCTACTTCCCGTTGGATTTGGCAATAGTAAATAGATTAACCATGATAAAGAGCGCGAAGGGAGATCTAGAACAGCTGTCATTCCGAGTTCAGCTCGCAAGGCAACCAGCTATCCCTGGCTGCACTCCCAAGAAGCAGAGAGGTAGGGCACTCATATGTATTGCCAATAAGAAAGGAAGCATTTGAGTTTCGCACGATGCACGAACTCTGAATGTTGGTGACCACCTTCCAAAGAAGAACATCAAATATCGGTAGTGCAGACTCTGCAACACATGCAACGAACTGAAGAGGACAAGAGTGAGATGTATTATATTGTTATGATTACTAATAGGTAGGGCCAGTGACTTTTCGCGTAAAAATCGGAGCACACAGTATACTTCAATACTATATACACACCTCAGCTGTTGTTATACCTCCATTGGCTGCTGGTGCCGTGTCCGTCTTTGACCAAGCCACTCAGGACTAAGTAACTCCTACACTGAACCTTCGTGATTCGTGTGCAAACTGTTAACATGGGCCAGAACATTTGTTAGCCAATCAAAGAAGCTGGACGACCCTACAGTGCTTTGAACTGTATCATGTCTCGAAATCTTTTCGCGAAATATCACTAATAGGTGTCCTTCAATACATCACGCATTGCAACGTGGCCCTTTGTTTGTATCTCTGCTTCAGAGATTGCCATGTGTATAATACTTGATCTCGTGCAAGCAAAATCATTGTCAGAAAGGCTTGAATGTGGGATATGTCTCCTAGTTAAATAATCTGATCACCTGTGCCAAGGGAACATATTTCCCCCCGTGTTGTAGAAGCATACCAATGCTAACTAAAAAAAGGTGAAATATGTTGCAGGTAGTACAATAAAGTAAATTTTTTTTGCCAGTATAACGCTTCCTTCTTTGCTGCAAAAAAAACCCTCCCATTAAATGTTCTGTGTAAGTGGACCAAGGGAAGATATATTCCCTCATGCTGTGAAGAAATACGTAAGCAAATCAGAATTACTACACAAGTTATTTGTGAGTTAATAAAGGCAAAAATTAAATGCATGGCCAGTATAATAATTCTTTAGTTGGGAAAAACGTGCTCCTAAGAAGGTTAAATAATAACACTCATCAGAGTAGCCCTCAGGACAAATTCTCATTCCTAGTGACACAGTGAGAACAATTAATATACATGCTAGATAACAAGTGTGAGCAATTAGTATTGGCATATGCACTGAGAAAGATAGACGAACGATGCTTTCAATTTCGCCTAACGAAAAGAAAGCAGTATACGTATATGGAGATCATGCGTCAGTTTTATGAAATTAAAGTCAACATGACTTAAAAAATTTTAATTGGAAATAAATTATAAAAACAAATATGTGCACGAATAACATTTTCGATGTTGAAGGAAAGCAAAAACCAGTGCACATTTCTTGCCGGCGAAAGAACGCTCAAACAATGAACACTGAACAATAAAGAAGGAGAATTATGGCAGTCTCTAGAGTTACCTAGATGGGAAATACACCGGAGAGCCAAAAAACTGGCATAGGCGTGCGTATTCAAATAAAAGAGGCATGGAACCAATCAGAGTAATGCGATGCGGTCGGCAGTGCCTATATATTATAAGACGACAAGCGTCTGGCAAAGTTGCTAGATCGGTTACTGCTGCTACAATGGCAGGTTATCAACATTTAAGTGAGTTTGAACGTGGTGTTATAGTTGGTGCACGAGAGATGGGACATAGCATCTCCGAGGTAGCGATAACATTTGGATGTTCGCGTACGACCATTTCACAAGTGTACCGTGAATATCGGGAATCCGGTAAAACATCAAATCTTCGACATCGCTGCGGCCGGAAAAAAATCGTGAACGAATGGGACAAACGACGACTGACGAGAGTCATTAAACGTGACAGGAGTGCAACCCTTTCTCAAATTGGCGCAGATTTCAATTCTGGGGCATCAACAAGTGCCAGCGTGCGAACTATTCAACGGACCATCATTGATAAGGGCTTTCGGAGCCGAAGACCCACTCGTGTACCGTTGTTGACTGCACGACACAAAGCTTTACGCCTCGCCTGGGCCCGCCAACCCCGCCATTGAACTGTTGATGACTGGAAACACGTTGCCTGGTCTGACGAGTCTCGTTTCCAATTGTATCGGGTGAATGGACATGTACATCCTTATGAATCCACGGACCGTACATGACAACAGGGGACTGTTCAAGCTGGTGGAGGCTCTGTCATGATATGGGGCATGTGCAGTTGGCGTGAAATGGGACCCCTGATACGTCTAGATACGTCTCTGACAGGTGACAGATACGTAAGCATCCTGTCCGATCACCTGCACCCATTCATGTCCATTGTGCATTCCGACGGACGTGAACAATTCTAGCAGGACAATGCGACACCAAGTGGCTCCAGGAACACTCTTCTGACTTTCGACACTTCCATTGGCTACCTAAATCACCAGACATGAACATTATTGAGCATATCTGGGATGCCTTGCAACGTGCTGTTCAGAAGAGATCTCCACCGCCTCGCACTCCTATGGATTTGTGGACTGCCCTGCAGGATTCATGATGTGAAATGCCTCCTGCACACCTTCAGACTTTAGTCGAGTCCATGCCACGTCGTCTTGCGGTACTTCTGGGTGCTCGCGGGGTCCCTACACGATATTAGGCAGGAGTACCAGTTTTTTTGGCTCTTCAGTGTAATATTCCCCAAGAAAATGTGACAAATAAAACAAAACGTTCACAGTAAATGGCGTGAGGCCACAATACACGGAACCAGAAGTAAATAAAACACTTTAACAAAGACATGAACACGTAATACTGCAAAAAATTTGCTCCTTTGTGAAATCCTCTGTACTTCGATGAATCACACGTCTCTGATGCGCTTCTCGCAAGTTCATTCAAATGATTTGCTAGCATAGTCCATTCACGGTTACTTCAAACTTTTCTGAAGCCCTGCTGAAGTTCTACTTCGAGGATATTCCTCCGCCTCATGCAAATAAAGCTTAACCAAGTCTAGAAAAAAAACCAGGGGGACAACGCACTACATTCGTGCGCACTTAGTTTAATAATATTTTACATACAAATTATTTATTACTTGGCATTACCAACACATCTATTTTCTCCCTGTTTTAATTAATATTATTAATAAAAGAAATATTANATATTTATTACTTGGCATTACCAACACATCTATTTTCTCCCTGTTTTAATTAATATTATTAATAAAAGAAATATTATGATTTATAGGAACATAACATGTAAGCGAAAATTCTATTTAATCAAAAATAAGATAAGTTACATTTATGTTAACACAGATATAAAACGGTGGTGATACATGACATTTTTTAGAAAACAATTAAACACGTCATACATGGGGGTTTTTTTTCCAGCGGGTGATTCAAATAGTGTGAAGAAACCGCGAATAGACTATGGCTGACTTCTTAACACTTTGAGTGCAGCCGACCCAAAATTACGTAGCCTGAATTTAACTTACATGTGCGGAGTGTGCATCATTACGACATCCTCATTGTCTGAAGACACGGCCAAAAAAATAGTACTTCGCCAGCAGTTTTTCTTAGGTTCTCTGCAAACGTGATAATGTCAGCAACAATCCAAGTGCAAATTACTCCAATTATCTGTATGTATTTTATGTTATTCTACCTAAGAAAGTACATTTGATTGGGATACTTTCAACACGGCATTGTATTATCAGAGAGCCGGCCAGTAATGAACGTTGCACAGTAGAGTAGGCGTGTCCGGTGTTTTGTGAACCAATTGGATTGTTGTAAATGGGAGTATGGGGACCAACAGAACTGATAGTCAAGCAGTCGTGAATATAGGCTGCTCACTTCTAACTTGTCTTAAAATTGTCACTTATAGATTATAGTCCATTCATAGTTACTTCCAACTATTCAGTATTCCTGCTAAAGTTGTGCTTTTCAGGCCATTCCTCCGCCTCGTGCAAGCAAGTCTAGAAAATTACACCAAAAGAACAACGCACCGCATTCGTGCGCACTAAGTGTAACAATATTTTGCGTAAAAACTTTTTCTTACTAGGCATTACCAACACACCTATTTTATCTCTATTTTCATTGATATTATTTATAAATGAAATATTACAATTTACAAATGAAATATAAATAGATTTTCAATTATTATACTTGACATATTGAGGAAACAACCAAACACGTTGTGCTTGGGTTGATTTTTTTAAAGGTTTGATTTAAAAAAAAAGCGTGAAGGTACTGTACCGCACTCAAAGTGTTAATCGACTTTAAGATACTCGTTTTCCACTTACTAATGTCAGTGATTCGGGTGTAGGGTGTAGGTGATCGCAGGAAGCGTTCTTCCAGTGATTGATCGGTTAAATGAGAAGCGTAAATCACTGGTAGCGAGATGCCAGCACGGGAGGAAGTCGATCCCAGATGGTTACGAGACGTAGATATATCGCCGGTGCTCTCTCGGAAATTGAAGAGGCCCGCCCGAGAGTGGATGGAGCATTCGAGCAGCTGCGATTCGTATTTACTTTTTTTTTTATGTCCGCTCATTACAGTCACGTGTGCATGTTAACATGGCTGGGTCACGGTTAATTGAAAAACGCTTTCGAGAAAAAAAAACATGCTCACAACTACATGAATTTTAACGTGAACACAGGGTTGCACATCCAAAGGTGTGTTGGCAATANAAAAAAAAACATGCTCACAACTACATGAATTTTAACGTGAACACAGGGTTGCACATCCAAAGGTGTGTTGGCAATACGTGACGTTTTACTGAAAGTTACTGGAATATTATAAGTTTCTTTTAATACACAGCAAAACTTTACACTGACGCATGCCACAAACAAGTAGCTCATGCACTGAAAAGTGTAATGTTTAAATTAGCGGTAAAACTGTTTCTTTTTTTGAGTAAAAATATAATTTTTCTGTTCGTTGTATTTTCTAAAAATTTCACAGTCGAGCAATGAATTGGGACTCGACATCAGGTACCTCACAATGCTAGTGGAAAGATGCAAAAATAAAAGAATGAATCAAGCAGCTGCTTTGAAAATTGCTTAGGGTATGTGATCCAGCAATAAAAATTAAGAAGCTACCTTACCTCCATAATGAAAATCTTAATTTTATCTACATATCTCATCGTTAGGTGTCACTGCTCTTCATCGCTTCCCTGGCTCCACCCTGCTCGCGAGAGTGAAGGTGTATGTGAAAGCCACGCCGTAATCTTAGGAGTAAAGGCATACCGCCGCGCGCACCGCTGCGTGCCGCCACGATAAGCATGACGCAGCTCGCACGCTCTTGACCTCGGCGGATTGAATTTCTGCCATTATCTTAGGTAATTTCGCCCAGCGTGACTCGGAGCGCGGGGAACCTTCCAGATCAGCGCCGGCGAGACTATTCAACCTGCGACGGGCTTCCGAGCCGACAGTCCGCCTCTTTCACTTCTAGATTTTCAACTCCACATTAAAGAGCATGGAATCCACACCTGCTGCCTCCTTTAGCATTTTTTAATGCATTAACAAGTTTTGAACTTCTTTCCTGTCGGGGGGGGTTTTTACGGTGTCTATGCCGGTTTTTCCCCTCCCCCTTCTTAGAAATAGCTCAGCTATTTCACACTCAGGCCTTCAGTCATGGCCACAAACCTGGCCATGGCTGCTTTATCCCTCTTTGCCACGATGCACGCATCCTTTCCTAAATTCCCTCTCATGTAGGCGTATGGGACGCAACACAGTCCAGGCCTACCCCCGGACAACACTTAACACTTATTAATTAGGGTAGTTAGTAAAAAAAACGATCTGACAGTTTTGTCAGTTGAGAGTTTGTACGACTGTGCGATCTTAATCGACAGGTGTGTGAAGACGACGAGCCAGCAGAGTGTCGAGTAGCGTCGAGAGCACGTGGGAGTGAAGTCCGTGGACTGCGAGCATCGGTACAGTGAAGGGTGAGAGTGACGGGTGGAATTATTGAACTGTATGCGTGAGTGGAAGACATTTGAAATGATGGCGATGGACATATTNGGTAGTTAGTAAAAAAAACGATCTGACAGTTTTGTCAGTTGAGAGTTTGTACGACTGTGCGATCTTAATCGACAGGCGTGTGAAGACGACGAGCCAGCAGAGTGTCGAGTAGCGTCGAGAGCACGTGGGAGTGAAGTCCGTGAACTGCGAGCATCGGTACAGTGGAGAGTGAGAGTGACGGGTGGAATTATTGAACTGTATGCGTGAGTGGAAGACATTTGAAATGATGGCGATGGACATATTNGGTGAGAGTGACGGGTGGAATTATTGAACTGTATGCGTGAGTGGAAGACATTTGAAATGATGGCGATGGACATATTGAATATGTGTAAATAATGAGCGTGAATTAAGTTACTGAAAAAATATAGAGTCTTTGATAAGGACTTACATTAGAATTGAGATAGACATTAAACATTGCGCTCACTGAGTAAAACAAGAGTAATATTGGAGACATGTTTTAATGTTGTAAAAATAGCTGTATAAATAAATTAAAATCATATTTAGTTGATTTATTTTTAGTAAGATTGCCATCCCTCACAAACTCCATCACGCCCCTCTGGTGTCTTGTAACACTATTTTTCACCCAGCGTAATGGTTGGTTGAAGATGTATTGGCATACTCAAAATATTCTGTTAACGTATTAATTCTGGTTGTGCACTTGACTAATTACGAAATTGTAAATGTACGTCAGTGAAACAATATTTCATAATTTTGGCAATGCTACATACGACTGAGTTGTTTATTCCAACTCCATGGTAGCGTCAACAGCTATTGGTATATCGGGCCACTTTTTAAAGGCGAAACGACAGTCTTGACAGGAAAAAGGCTTCTTGTAAACCATTCTAAATAGGCCGCCATGCATGTGACGGTGCATGCACTAAACAAAATTCCTGGAGAAAGCGCCAAAAATCTGTGCTTAAGAAACTAGTTTCAGCTGCAATTTTCATAACTCTAACTATATGTCAAAGGGTTCTAGGTTAGATTTCGTGTTTTTTTTTCTTTGAAGTTGTTATGTACCTGGTGCTTAAATTGCGTTGCAGAGTGTTTGAAACACGGGGATTTTTTACGGTACTGATAAACGTGTCCCACCAAGGCGAACCGGGTTCAATCTCCAGCCTGGTCACTCCCGGATTTTCGCATGTGGGAATCGTACCTGGCGATACAGCTGGTCGGTGAGTTTTCTCGGGGATCTCCCGTTTCCCCCACCCATTCATTCCGGCGCTGCTCCATACTCACCTCAATCCCCTCATCGGCGCTCAAGACATCGCTTTTAAGAACCGCCCAAATCTCTTGACTCACTCATTGCTAAACGTGTCCCCGATATATTTACCACGGAAAGAAAACATACCCTAGACGAGGAAGTAATGTCACTTGCAAGATAACACGCATGTTATACACATTACTTTGTATTTCTCCAAAATCGTTAAAAACTGCTTTTTCATACTGAAGCTATCTTAAAAGATACTAACTGTACATGAGCGAAACTATTATATAGGCCAGGGGTCAGCAACCTTTCTACCTTAAAGGGCCACATCAGATTTGTGTTACGTCTTGGGGGCCGCATGGTTTATCATACCCATAAACATACGAACAAGGTGTGATATAAGCAGAAAAACACATATTGAATTTAAATTTGTTTATTTCACACAAAACATTTCGTTTATAAGGTACACGATTATAAATTTAGTTTTTTTGTAAATTAAAATACAGTTTGAGTATAAATGAAGTTCGAAATTGCATTAAAAATACAATAATAGTTTTCGAGAGAATTTAATGGGAAGTTTGGTATTGCATCCTCTTCACAAGCTTGTCAATATCTGGTCTGATTTTCGAAGTTGATACTTTGATTGAATTTTCCAGATGAACGTTAGTCAATCTACTTCTGGTTTTATTCTTGACAAAATTCATTTTTGAAAACAACTGTTCGCAAACATATGTGCTGGCAAAGAGAGACATCATTTTAAGGGCGTTTAACCTGATATTGGGAAAGTTGTCTTTGTCAATATACTTAGAATAGAATTCAGTTAGTCCCAAGTTGAACTTTTCCTTTAAGTCTGAGTTGCACTGTAAGTCTGTCAGTTCCATTTGAAGGTTTCCTGGCACATCACTGACCTTTACACTAAAAGGCCGGGAAAACAAGTCAATTAACTTTTCACTTTTCCTAAAGTCCAAGAACCTGGAGTTAAATTCATCTTTTAGTTCCACTAAAGCTGTGACATACTTGCTCATGTCAAAACCATCACATTCTGACAATTTCTCAAAATGAGTGAAATTGTAGTCCATGAGTTGATCTTGCCACAGATCAAGCTTGCACTCAAATGATTTGATACAGTCAAAGAGGTTGTGAATGAAGTTGTCAGGATGTTGCAATTTTTTGTTTAATATATTCAAATGCATTGTGATGTCTGCGCAAAATGCCAAATCACTTACCCATGAAGGGTTGTTGAATTCATTGACTGACTTTTCTTTGTCGTGCATAAAGGCCTTTATAGCATCTCTCAGTTCAAATACCCTCTTTAACATTTCTCCTCGAGAAAGCCAACGAACGTCACAAAAGTAAGGTATGTCTCCGTAATCTGCATCCATTTCAGCCAGAAAGGATTGAAATTGCCGATGTTTGAGCCCGTGAGATCTAATGAAATTTACTGTTCTAACAACGATGTCCATCACATTTTCGAAGCCTACCTTCTTGGCACACAAGCTTTGTTGGTGTATAATACAGTGATAGTTCATCAAAACATCGTCCCCTTTTCTTTCCTGAACCAAAGTAACTACTCCTTTGTTTTTGCCTACCATTGATGGACAACCATCAGTGGCAATTCCTACCAGATTTTTTAGATTAAGGTTAAACTTATCAAGCACATTCATTAAACTTTGAAACAAATCAGTTCCTTTAGTGGTGCCTTGCATCGGATGTAGGCTTAACAACTCTTCAGTAATATTGAAATTATCATTGATTCCCCGAACAAAAACAGCCAGTTGTGCAGTGTCGGTGATGTCAGTACTCTCATCAATAGCAATTGAATAAAATACAAATGCAGACGCTTCATCCTTAATAGAATCATTGATATCATCTGCCATATCATCAATACGTCTCAAAATAGTTGTTGCAGAAAGGCTTACTTTAGAAAACAAATTTCTCTGTGATGGACACAGAATTTCAGCGGCAGACCCCAGGCACTCTTTGACAAATTCTCCGTCTGAAAAAGGTTTTGACTTTTTTGCAATCTTTTCAGCTACTATGAAGCTTACCTTAACACAAGCTTCAGTCTCAACAGTAGGCTTTTTGAATGAAAACTGCTGGTTCTTGAGATTTTGCTTTAAATTAGAAACTTTATCACTCCGAACTTGTCCTTGAAAAGAGTTGAATTTTGTAGCATGTTTGGTTTCATAGTGTCGTTTCAAGTTGAACTCTTTCATTACACCGATTGACTCATCGCACACTAAACACACCGGTTTCTGCCGAACTTCAACGAACAAATAAGCATCCGTCCAACGTTCTTGGAAAACGCGACACTCGTCACCTACTTTACGCTTTTTACTAGAACTAGCCATAGTTGCAACAAACAACAGCTTGTAATGGTGACTACTGACACAACGAACACGAACCCTTCCACAGTGTTGTAAAAAATTGACCTGCCACGCCACGGCGCGGCAACATGTGAACTACCCTCGCGAACCGTTGAGAGGGAAATTCAAACTTTCGTCAGAACGAACGCCTTCACTCTCGATCACTCGGGGAGGCGACGCACTCCGACAATGACCGAGACAGTCCGAATGCACTCGACAGACACTGACGTAGTATTCGCATACACCAGAAACCTTTTTGTGTTATCAATTAATAGTTCACAACTCAACTCAAATTTTTTACAACTTATTAGTATTTGTAATAATAATTCTTTAATTAAATCAAACCTTTTTGTCGCGGGCCGCATAAAACCGGCCGGCGGGCCGCATGCGGCCCGCGGGCCTCACGTTGCCGATCCCTGATATAGGCCATTCACGGTACAGTGAGCACTTTTTAAGGCCCTGCTAAATTTTTCGTTTCAGCCAATTTCTATCTTTCTACCGCTCTTTAATATAAACATTGCCATGTGAATAATAAACTCGGATTATACATTTCACCACTCTCAAAAGTTGACGTCTGAAGGAGCAATAAAATATATTTACTGGTGGTTAATGCCTAATGCAAGGGCCTTGAAAAGTGCTCACTTTACTGTGAACATCCTATACGAGCCTGTATTGAATCTCGCTACAGACTTTCACCAATAAAATAATATCGCTACCACCTGAAGTGCCACGTGTACAGAAAACACGGCGAGAACATTGCACGCCAGTTCAGAGCCTTGCTCGTAGAGGCGGCGACACACTTGACGCGCGTGGCAGTGTCGCCCCTATCGCTCCCACGACACTGAACCTCGAGCGCGATAATAGCTCTGCAATGCGACGGCCTTAAGTGATAACATAGTAGTTTTAGCGTTTATAATTTCTGAGAAAAAAATGTAAATAATACTCGATTTCCCTGGAATAGAATCAAACATGCATCGCCTTGTTAGCGAACTATCTTACCATCTATTCGAGGTTAGAGTAAATATGCGGTAAATGGACTGTGACGTCACATATATAGGCCTATGTATAACATTGTTCCTCGACCTGGTGACAAGAACAGGTACACATGACAAATATTTATATATATAATTTTTGTGCTACATTGCATCACCGTGATTTAACTTGGATTCAAATTACGTACATAGTTGGTGTTAATTTTCAAGCTTAGTTTTAACGACCACGTATTTTGTTTTAAAATAACGTGACAGGAGTTGGACTCACAGTTGAATGCTGTCGTTTTATCTGCCCTGCTAATGGGCTATTCAGCTATCGTTGATTTTCGAAGCTAGGCTCAAGTTAACAATGTCGATACCTTAGTACTTTTGCTATTTCATCGCAAATGTTGGCAAGACCGGTCCCAGAACTTGGAAAATACATTTTTTCACTCTGTGGTATTATCTTTTTAGATTAAATTTATAAATGTGTAAGTGAATAACCAAAGGGCAACCTGAAATAGTTCCTTATAATTTCTGTTTTATGGCCAATTATTTTTCTGCTGAGAAAAATTTCTTTACCAAAATAATGAATGCCATAGAAAGCCTCGTGAACTTATTGTGTCCAAGAAAGCCGTTTCTAAGTCCACCGCACTGAATGATCGTTCATTTTTTTTTTTTNGCCTCGTGAACTTATTGTGTCCAAGAAAGCCGTTTCTAAGTCCACCGCACTGAATGATCGTTCATTTTTTTTTTTTATAGTTTATGAGGACAGTGTTTTTGAATTGCCAGTTTTTAATTTCTAGTCGCCATATTTTCTTATTTAGATTTCTATCTGTAGATTTACGTGAAAGGATTCTTCTCTTTTTCCTTCTGGCCCTACCTCCCTTTTTATTGCCCGGATGTTTTGTTCTTAAATAATTTACGATCGCTCNATTCTCTTTTTCCTTCTGGCCCTACCTCCCTTTTTATTGCCCGGATGTTTTGTTCTTAAATAATTTACGATCGCTCTTTTGAATATCTTCTGTTGTGGTTTTTCGAGTAATAGAACGCTTTTAACAAAAGGCATGCTTATTTTCTTCTTTCTACGTTGTGTGTCCTTCCGCCGTGTATAACAATTGTAGACCTATTGCCATGGACCTCATGATTATTTTCTGTTTACGGTATATTTACACTTTTTGAACAAAACGTTTGAAAATTCACCCAGTGTACGTTTGTTTGCTAAATCACATCCTTTCTCACTAAATGTCTTATTTTTCTGGTTAAACGAAACTTACAACTGTCACGTATAATTTGTCTTAAACTATAATATTTATTTTATTGCCATTATGCATTAAAAGAGAGAAAACGGAGGTATGGTGGTAATGTTTAGTACAAAGTAGTTCTTAAATTAAATGTTAAAATATAAAATTTTGTTATCTTATTTTCAAGGTACACATTCTCTGCCAACATATTTAAGTTTTTGGGTAAAACTAAGGGAAAAAACCTCCTTACTATGAATACGAATGTTTCTTGTTGGTGTTTTGTTCACCACATAAATACGGCGAGTTGCTTTCCTTTTGTGTATTTTTTCAGACACGTTTAAATTTTGTTTACATGTGGTGGAAAGATACGCAGGGGTAAGTTGAAAGTATGCTTAAGGAAGACTTCAAAACCGTTGGAAGTAACCATAACTATAGTCTATTCGTAGTATTTTCACACTTTTTGTATCAATATTTAAATGAGAGACGTGTTTGGTTGTTTCATAAATAGTTCATGCAACAAAAACTTTTTATACTTCTGTTAATGTAAAAGTATCTTATTTTTGGTTAAATTAAATTTTAATTATAATTTATCTATAAATTACAATATTTCATTTATGATTCAAATGAATAAAAACAGAGGGAAAACAGGTTCTCATGCAAAATAATGTTTAAAGTGAGTGCACATGAATACGACGCGTAATCCATTTGGTGTATTTTCTAGACTTTGTTGAACTTTGTTTGCACGAGGCGGATGAATATCCTGAAAGTAGAACTTTAGCAGTGCTTCAGGAAATTTGGACGTCAGCATTAATTGACTATATATTATACTAGGATCCCTTCGGCATTAGGGTGATGTTACGAAATCGTCAGAAATATACAATTAATTTGTTATTACGTCAATTTAACTAGATAAACATATTTAAATTAACCGCATAATCAAATGTTCATATTATAGTAAGCCGTTAAGACATGAGACATAGTCGTGTTGGCCTTAATTAATTTCAATACAAACTTTTACAGCCGTGTGATCTTCAGGTGGGGAGGTTAATCCTAGGTTCCTTTGTAAAATATTTATTACATAAGAGTTTATAGTCTTTTAAGAAGTATAAACATTAAAAAAAACCAAGTTTTTAAAATTTCCTTTGATATTTTGTTTTATCATAATTTAAAGCAGATCTAATCAGTAGCAATTAAACGTATGTTTAAATATCGTTTGACATGTTATGGTTTACTTGTAAAGTTTAAGCCGTGTTTCGTTTCAATGAAAATTATTATATCAAACGAAAAAAAAGTAGCTCAAACTAAGCGACGCGTTATTTAAATTAATTTGAATGTGTTGAATTTTTAAAAGCGAAGCAAGAATAAAAGCGACATACTGATAGACACTGGTTCGTTGTAAAAAGGAAAACATGTCCGTAGAACACNCATACTGATAGACACTGGTTCGTTGTAAAAAGGAAAACATGTCCGTAGAACACATGTCTTCCTTCAACCATTCTAATGCAAATAAAAATTTTTCAAATTCCCTTAATAAGTTTGTAATTTTTTTTTTTTAGATACTTGCATTTTCAAGCTTTGCTTGCGAATGCTGGAATTTCTTGCAAAAGTTTGTAACCACTTTGTTACCAGTTCAACCTTTAGAATACGCCTAATGTATTTCTTCCGTGTCAGTCGCTACGTATCACTGTCCAGGCCATCGATTTCTTTGCTCTCTCTNACATGTCTTCCTTCAACCATTCTAATGCAAATAAAAATTTTTCAAATTCCCTTAATAAGTTTGTAATTTTTTTTTTTAGATACTTGCATTTTCAAGCTTTGCTTGCGAATGCTGGAATTTCTTGCAAAAGTTTGTAACCACTTTGTTACCAGTTCAACCTTTAGAATACGCCTAATGTATTTATTCCGTGTCAGTCGCTACGTATCACTGTCCAGGCCATCGATTTCTTTGCTCTCTCTCTCTCTCTCTCTCTTAAGGTCTGTTACCTACTCTCCAGTTCTCAGAATCAATTTTTCTATTATTCATCCACGGTGTACACGCAATCCTTCGCAATCTTCCTAAGCCCCATCTTTCGAAAGTCTCTCAAATATAAAGCTTAGTAAATAAGCCCATTCCTTCTTGAAAATGTATCACGTTTCACGTTTAGTTTACGAGTGTGTACTCTGCTTGCACTACCTTTCCAGCAGTCGGCAGGTTAAATCTAGCGGTGGTATTTAACCCAGTCATTAGGTACCAGCCATAATTTTTTCGTAATACTAATGCTGTTTCCAGCAGCAATGCACAATGTAATAGTTAAAGTAAAACATGATATCAACAATTCTACTCCTAAACTTAATTCCCAGTCTGTCATCTTCCCACTTTTTACAGACACGCCGCTTAAAACAATAAAATTGATTTGTAAAAACCAGCCAATCAAGAGCGTTAGTAAAGCAAAAACTTAAATTACATTACGTTTTCTCTCAAGAGCTTATGTTGAAATAATCCATGGGAAAGATTCGATACAATCTTAGTCATAAGCAAAGTATTTTATCGCCAATTTGCTTCAGTTCCAAAATTACGACGAAATAAATTTAACCCCTTGAATAGTTTCCAACAAGGCTTTGCCAAAGAGTAACAGAGTCCAAATTATTTATTTTAGTATATTTTCAAAAAAGTCCATTCATTACAATTTTTAAGTGTTATCTCCGTATTTCCGCATTTTAAAGTTTGCTGAGAGTTTCCGACTTCAGCCAAATCTCGAATTTTGTCCCGCCAATTCTGTTTTTTTTTTTTTGGGTCGTCTACAAGCGAAAGTCAAGATTCAACTGCTAGTCCCTAGACGAATAGTGTATCGCATACGCAAATCGTATACAAATGCGTGAGAGGAAGTTCGAACACACCATCTGAGCGTTATCGATTGGCGACGCGCATGGTTCGTGTTCAAACGTTGACCTAGGTATACTATTAAAAATTCCTGCGGTTGCGCGGAAAAGAAATTCATTTCCAATTGCTCGGGAGGTTTTCTCGAGGTAGTTATCGGATCTAGTGCCACCTCGAGTTCAGACCTACCTTTGCTGAGTGGCTACCAGTAATGGGATAATTAGCCAAGTGTATGTGTATATTGAAATTTAATAATATCTCAGTGGCACTGGGTGCGCTCCCCCTCAACATGGGCCGGGAAGTGGCAATGGACATTATGTAATCAGTCTGCCGGCACGGTACAGCGATGGACCTGTAAGCAGCTATAATCTGCACTGTGCAGTTCCCTAGAGCCAGCGAAGGGAGCGTAGTGTAGAAGGGCAGTGTCGGTCCTGAGCCTTGGCCCTTGCCCAGTGAGGCTGAAATCCTCAGAAAAGTGTGAATAGAGACTGTTTTAGTGAAAGTGCAAATGGTTGTCTAGTGACTTTTGTTTTACAGAAGCCTGCACGATGAGAGACTGGTAGACTCCCATTTTGGCTTGCTCTACAGCAGGAGGTCTCTGGAGTGAGCAGGAGGAGAAAATCAGAATATTAGTGACAACTGACGTGCCCAAGACATTTGTTCTTCGGGCCGTCGCCAGATTGCTGAACTCGGGGACATCGTGGGAGCAACTGGAGGAACCCAGCGACTCCAAGAAGCGGTGGATGAGAGAGATCCATCCACTGATCCTCGGTGTGGAGAAGGATGCTGTGGTACAGTGTATAAAGGAACTCACCAACAAGGTGTACCCGAAAAAAAAGGGAAGGAAAAGAATATGAGGAGCTGTCTTCTGAAACCCAGGATTTGATGGTGGAGAAGGTGGAGTTACTCTACCAGGAACTGGTGGAGTACTCCACTGATGCCAACAAAAAAGATGAACAGGGTGAACTGTCATTACATTCTCCCGAGGCTTGCAAAGTTGAAAGCATACTTGAACAGTGCGCTCATGGAGAATGCTAAGATGAAATGAAACATCGAAGGATCAAAGCAAATGGCGCAGGTTAGATCAGAAGGCAAAAGCTGTCACGACTGTCATTCAGTGGCGTAACAATAGGGTGGCAGGACGGGCAAAATGCCAGGGGCCCCCGGTCCGAGAGGGCCGCGACCACAGGAGGATCCTAACATTTATTATTACAAAATGTAGTAAAATTTATTAGTTTTGTATTCAATTAATTTAAGGTACCTACTAAAGTACATACACAAATTAAATAAAAAAACATGTATCAAGAATTGAACGCATTTGTAAGAAAAAGATATCGCCCAGTTTTAGAAGGCATCGGGTGTGTAGTAATAAAGTCCTCACCGCTTGTAGACGCGGCGCTGTAGCAACGCCGTCATGTATGGAAGAAATGTTTTGTCTGTGGTTTTCTTGTTAGTTCATATTTTCGCCGCGGGACTTCTTTCGTGGCGCGGGCTCTAGTAATAGTGACGCTCGGGGAATCCCCGCTTTCTGTTTTGTCAGTATAAGAAGGACTCCACTACGCATATATAATTTGGTTATGAAAATTGGTTGTTTGTGGCATAAATTTTTTTTTTCGATATCACAATTTTTGTTTTATCGGATCCGCGATCAGTCGCAAAGTTAATTAGTTAATTGTGGAAATTAGATAACAACATGTCTAGTTCTAGAAAGTGTCTAAGTGGGAGCGAGAAACGAAAGAGAAAGAAGGAGTCTGAAGAAAAAAATAAAAAGTTGCCTAAAATAAGTTAGTAGTTTAAGAATGAAGATTTTATTGACGAAGAATCAAATGAACAGTGCGTCGGAAATGAAGAAATTGACGTGACTAAAAGTGGCAGCATTGCAGAGCCCGACAACAGTGAATATCTAGATCCAGAGCAACCACAACCAGGTACGAGCAAAACTCAAAGTAGATCATTTTTTATGTGGAAATAGTTACATCTTTGCCATATGTTACTGATAAGGGTAATTTTAAAGAAATAAATGATCAAGTGAAACTGTTTGTGATCGAAAACGGACACTGTAAACCTAAAGGCCCCTTCTTAAAATACAGTGACAATAGATCTTTCTTGGAAAAATATTATTATATTGTTTCTAAGTCTGGCGTAAAACTAGAACGTACATGGCTGTCCTATTCTCTATTGCTTCAAAAGGCATATTGTGAACCATGTTGGTTATTCGCAAATAGGGCATCTAAAAATATACAAAATGTTTGGATAGAAGGTTATGACGATTGAAGACATATTGTTGAGGCCATAGAAAGACACGAGACATCGAAAAATCATTTGGAATCATGTCTTTTATATCAACAATGGCGGTTATATAGAATACTAGATGAAGAGCAAGAGTCCATAATCAAGAAAGGAAAATCTTTTTGGCGCCAAGTACTCACTAGACTCCTTGATGTTACTCTGACACTTTCAACCTTTAATTTAGCTTTTCGAGGCAATAGAGAAAAGGCATACAGCAATGATTCAAGTCCAAGAGGAAATTTTTTTTAGTATTGTTGAGTTATTAGTGAAATACGATCCTGTTTTACAATAATTGTTAAGTAAACCAAAGGGCCAGACAAAATACTTAAGTACAAAAATACAAAATGTGCTAATTGCTGTTCTGGTTCAAAAAGTGGAAAACGCGCTGGTAAATGAAATAATAATCGCACCATTTTACTCCATTATATTTGATACGACTCAAGATATTTCGAAAACAGATCAATTGTGTGAACTTTACCGTTACTGTGTGATCGAGAAAGATGAAAATGGAACTCCAAAGGCGCTCGTAATTAAAGAGTCATTTTTAGGATTTCATGAAGTTAAGGATCAAACTGCCTTAGCAATGTCCAACAAGATTATAAAATCCATAAATGACAAGAATATTCCTCTGAATAAGTGTCGTGGACAAGGATATGACGGTGCTAATAACATGAAAGGCACTTACGGTGGAGTTCAAAAACTTATAAGAGATATCGAGCCAAATGCGGTGTATGTCCATTGTGCTGCTCATAATTTAAATCTGGTAGTTAATGATGCAGTAAAAGAGGTTATAGAAATGCAAACATTGTTTGAAGCCGTGCAACAAATTTATAATTTTTTTTGGGTACAGTATCAAAAGATGGAATATACTATCAAGTTTTATATCTAATAAAGAAGGGAAACTTTGGATCAGCAGAACGTTTCGATGCCATTTTTGCTTTAAAAGTCCGGTTTGTTGAAGTTCAAAAAGCTCTAACAAAAACTATTGTATTAAATTCCAAAGCAGATGAGAGAAATTAAGCTATTTCACTGAAGAATAAAGTCGAAAACTACAACTATACTATGTTACTGGTTTTCCATTGCAAAATTTTACAGACCATCGACACGGCCTCTAAAGCACTTCAGTCTAAAGCCATCGATCTTTCAAATGCCTCAGAGCGTTTGCAAGTCTGTCTGGAAGAACTTGGAAAGTATCGACATGAATTTGGAAATTTAAAAACGCAAGCAAATAGTGTAGCAGAAAAATGGTATATCAACCCTGAAATTCCTAAAATTCGTCAGAGGAAGGTGAAACGTCATTTTAATGAAATTTGCTAGGATGAACGTCTCCAAGATCCCGAAAGCTTGTATAAAGTGAACGTATTATATCATGCACTGCATTTATGTTATTTCTAACCATTCCTGTGACTATGGCTAGTGCCGAGCGATCATTTTCAAAATTAAAATTGATAAAAAACTTATTTAAGAAATTCTATGGGACAAGAAAGGTTACGCAACTTAGTTATTCTATCCATCGAACATTCCATGGCCCGAAATTTGAACTTTGATGTTGTCATTAACACTTTTGCTGAACAGAAAACCCAAAAAAAGGATTTTTAATACTAATTAAAATTTTGACTAAAAATAAAATTGTTATTTCAATTCAATACGCTCTTTAAATTAAAAGTTACTAGAAAATCAACGAAAAATGCACACAATAATTATAATAGCGTTGGTACGTACTTTACGTACTGATTTATTAAAAAGAAATTACAACCTTGGTTGAGCTTCTTTACGTTGAGAGAGGGCCCCATTTAATGAATTTGCCACGGGCCTCAACGGTATAGTTACACCACTGCTGTCATACCATCTGAAATGACAAAGAAGGCGGAGGCGAAGCCTCCAAAGGAACTAGTGATGGTGATCTCATAAAAGGAGGATCAGACTAGTAAGGAAACCAAAGAGTTGCTACAGAAAACTCTTAACCCTGTAAAGGAAGGGTTAAAGATACGGTATATGTATGGACTGAGAAATGGAGGAGTGATGGTGGGAACAGCTGACGACCTCACACTCCAGAAAATACACACAGCTTCCATAATAAAAAGCCTAGGGTTTAAACTAGAAGAGCCAAGATGGCGTGGGCCTAAAATCATGGTACATGATGTCCCCAGAGAAAGGGACCAAGAGGGTTAATTGATGGAAACAATTCATGCTTGAAATTTTGAGGACTCTGGCATGAGCCTGGATGCTCCCATGAGAACAATGGTTACCAGGATAAGGAAAGGTGATAGAAGGGCAAACACAGTACACATTGTGTTTGAATTATCAGCGCAGCTGAAAAAGACTATTATTGAACAGGGTAAGATCTACATCGGCTTTGTCTGTTGTAGAGTAAGGGACTTTGTGGGGCCTCTCATATGTTATAAGTGCCAGAAGTATGACCACCTTGCCATGAGATGCAAGTGAAAAGATACCTGTTCAATATGCGCTGAAGAGGGACACTCACATAGAGTGCAAAAACAAGGACGTCACAAAATGTGCAAACTGTAAAGGGGAGAACAAGGAACATGGTCATCAAATTGACTCAAGGGAGTGTCCGGCTTAGATCAGAGCCTATGAACAGGAGATAACCCGTACTGACTATGACTGCTGATAAAGTGATCTGTGAACAGATCAACCTTCAGGACTCGGTGGTGGTCACTTCGGGAAATGGTTAAGGTGGCAGAGGAAATGGGTATCGAAGTGCTACTGTTCCAGGAACCCTATGTACTGCATGGAAAAGTTATGAGGTTACCAGATATTGTGCTGATCAGTGGTGAAAATTCCAAGGCTGGGATATGGTTGCGAAGCAACATACAAGTACGTATGATTCTGGAGAACATCTCAACAAAACACCACCTGGCGACATAATTAATGGTGAAGAATAAGCAAGTATGCCTGGTCTCTTCGTATTTTCAGTTTGCTGAGAATACTGAAGTTCATCTTGAGGAATGGGATAAAATCCTGGAAAGTCTGCACAATATTGACATGTTAATAGCCACTGATGTAAATGCCAAGTCGCAAATGTTGTTTTCGTCGGAAACTGATGACAAAGAAGTATTCGTAGAACAATTCATCATGGCAAGAGACTTGCGCGTTTGCAACATGGCAAGATATGTGGCTACATATGTGTCTCAAGAACATGATAGAGAAACTTATATAGATGTTACTCTGACCACTGCAAAAGCTGGTAGAAAAGTAACAGAATAAGAAGTTATAGAGGACAGTGCAAGTGAACATCGGCTTATCCTGTTTGTGGTAGGCCTAACAGAAATACCTGAACACAAGTCAGCAGTGCTGAGACCCAGGTAGACCCACAGGGGTGCCAACTGGAAAAGGTTTGACCTACCCCAAGCAGAAGCTGAGGTACTAAGCAGCATTGAAGATCCTCAGGAGAGAGCTGAGAAGATCACAGCTGCAATGCAGCATACCTGTGACCAGATGCTAAAGAAGGTCACAACTCAAACTTCCACCAACAGATTGTTTGATAACAAGCTAGAAAACACTAGGGGAAGTGAACATCAACTCAGATGAAAACTTAAGAGAGAAAGAAGACCTCAAGAGAGACAGTGCCTGGAGGAGGTGTACAAGGAGAAGAGAAAGAAGTACTTAAGTGATGTGAGGATAAAGAAGGCAGAATCATGGCAGATAAAATAGAAGAATATGGCAATGAAAACCCCTGGGGACTTGTGTATCGAGTGGTCGCAGGTAAAATGAAAAACATAAATCCATTGAGAAGTGTAGCAAAAGCCAGTAGTCATACAGGCAACATCTCTGAGACTGTGGTGGTCATGATGTTAGTCCTACTGCCAGATGACATGGCAGAAGGTGAGATGGAGGAATACTGGTGTAAGAGGAGGAGCATTTGAACTCCACCCAATACTATGGATGCTGCAGAATCCTCTAGCCAGGAACTCGATACAATAATAAAGGAACTCAAGATGAAAAAGGCACCTGGCTTCGATAACATCATGGCTGAGATATTGAATAGATTGTATGCCAGGTTAAGGACCATCTTGCTGAACACATACAATGACCTGCTACGGGAAGGGAAGAGAAAACCCTAACCAAAGGATGTCCGCAAGGATCAGTACTGGGTTCACTTCTATGGAACTTAGTCTTTGACGATCTTCTGGCGCAAGATCTTCCCGATGGCTGCTGCATCTATGGATACGCCGATGATGGCCTGATATTGGTATTAGCCAATACAAGGAAACATTTTGAAGAGAAGGCCGAAACTATCATGAGCGGTATTCAGCAATGGTCGGTGTCCAAAAAGATACAGTTCTCCATCGAGAAGACTGTTTGTATGATTCTAAAAGGAAATCTGAGAAGGAGATGGCCAACAGTGAGATTCCATGGGAGACCCTTGGGATTTGTATCTGAATACAAATATCTGGGAGTCATGCTGGACAGTGGGCTGACATTCATGAACCACATAAGATATGTATAGAGTAAAGCAGCAGTGCTTAACTCTACGATGAGAGCAGCTGTACCAGTGTACTTGGGTTTGCACTTCGGTACTATAGTGATGATTTACAAGGCAGTATTCCAGGCCATAATGACACCTGAACAAAGCTCAAAGAACCATGCTTTTAACTGTAACTAAAGCTTACAGAAGTGTGTCAACGGAGGCTCTTGTAGTGCTGGCCGAAAATCTTCCGATAGACATACTGGTAAGGGAAAGAGGCGAATTGTTTGAGGAGTTCTGGGGAAGAAGATCAACTCCCCTGTAAAAGAAAGAATACAGAGATATGTCACCACTTAAATGGCAAAACAGATGGGACAACTCAATCAATGGAAGAGAGTTGTACCGGGTGTTTCCTGATGTGAGGGAACAGTACAAAAAGAAATGGATAAGGATTACCCATTACTTAGCCCAATTTATGACTGGTCACGGAAATTACAAGCACAAGCTCCACCAGTTTGGGTTAGTGGACTCACTCTTGTGCCAGGTGTGTCAGATAGATGACTCTGTTTAGCATGTATTGTATTCTATCTTAGAAGACCTGAGGATTGCCTTACAGAGGCGGCTTGTGGAATACGGGATTGAAACTATGGACCGTCCCATGGCAATGAAGTGGAGCGGAACTGCACGAATAGTCGAGATCTTTGCTCACGATGTGGAAAGAAGGCTCGAAGAGTTCGAGATATGGATAGAAGATCAAATCCTGCATGCGACTGGGGAACTGCACAGTGTAGATTTTTCTTACAGTATCAGTGATGGGTGATGAGCGTAACGAAGGTTACGCAGACAGTAGATGGCCGATCATCTGGCAACTGGTCATCTACATCAGCGAAAGGGTTGCCAGAATATACGAAAACTGCACAAGTTATCAGTGGTGGCAACTGAATAGAAACAGAAGCCGACAAATAGAACACCAGCTGAAGTGCAGAAGCGAAATAAATGGGGACGACAGCAATATCGTCATAACAGACATGGGACATGAAGATTCTACCCAGGCTCCGAAGTCAGAAGTTCCAGCAAGATCAATGAAAGATTTGTGGAAGCAAGTAAGTCGGGAAGATGGACAACTGGTCTTCAACCTCGAAGAGGAACCAACAATCGGAACAATAACTGAAGATCATGTTTCTGTGCATCTGTCTAAGCAGAAAATCACGGTGGAGGACGTGGAAGCCATGAATAGAGAGTTCGAGCTCAAGTTAAGAATGGCAAAGCTCGAAGACATGACTCTTTATTCAGCAGCAATGGCTACATTAATACGGAATATTGAAGGCGGACAACATGTGATTTTTCCATATCCTGAATATAAGGACAAGTTGGTACTTGCAAAAAACAATGTTACAAGTAACATGGGAGAAATCACGAACCTCGTGAAATTGGTACATGAGATAAGAGGTGAGGAGTTTGATCTAGAACGATACAAGAGAGATGCCATAAACACCTACGGCCGTAGATACTTGGGCCACACAAAGCCTTTCACAGTGTTCAAGGCGGTACGCTACTGCGAACAAAGCACAGAGGAGGTCTGACAGAAATGAAACTAGTATGGAAATAGTCACCTCCTCGCGGGAAGGTAAGGGGGGGACTGGAGAATGATGGTCAAACGCGTTCTCTGGAATCCCCTTACCGAGCATCACCTATCAAAAAAAAAAAACTTCCAGTGATCCATTTTTGAATAACTTGGGTAAGCTCTTGAACTGAATCACGGATGAGCTAATTCAAAAATGGTGAGGGCAGGTTTTTACATGAGAATAGGCGAAAACCTGTGAGTACAGGATGAAAAATGGCACAGAACGGGCACGAAGACAAGACCAGGAGTCTCGAAAAAGGACGTTTGTAAAAATAAACATCTGGTGCGGACGCTACATAGATTATGAATATAATTTAAACCAGCAACACGGGGTGTTCTCTGGAAAATATACTATCTTGTCGGCTCATTATATTTAAACAAGATCTGACTACTATAGTCCATCCAGGCTAGTAACTGAGCTACAAATCAAAATGTAATTCATACATCCTGTCTGTGCAAACGTTCACGGTTTGGTTATTTTATACCCACACAGTAACACTTTTCATATTATTTACATATTTACTTTCCTAAAATTACAACGATTTAATTTTAATACCGCATGAATAAAAAGAGACTGTCGATTGCAACGTTTAATCTTATGCTTAGAGGAGGGATACAAATTTACGAGAAAAGTAGATTCTAGGCAGGGCTTTCAAAAATCCTCAATTAACTATGAGCATCCTATAGGTAAGGTGATGGTTCCACATAAATGCC
>NQII01001032.1:186665-207629 GCA_002778355.1 Clitarchus hookeri | reverse complement strand
AGGGCGCAGGTATTGATCCGGCGGAAGGGCCCGCTTGCTGTCGGCGAGGCCCTTTGCCAGGCGAAGTCTCCCTTCGCGCACGCACATGGCTGCGCAGAGAGGGCCGCCAAAATCGATACGACCTCGACCATGGTGATGCCGATGGAGCCGGCGCGCGTCCGCAGGTAAGCCTCGCCCCCGCGCCACAGGAACAGGTGGCTCTCCATGCGACAAGGAATCGATTGTTGAATATCGATAAAGTAAACACCTTGAAAGACGATCCCCAACACCTAATGACCTCAGTACGTGCCCTACAATAACATAAGTCGATTTCAGGTTGTCGACAATTAAACACAACGATAGCCGATTCCTAATGACGTAGGCCACGTGCGACTGAACTATCGATATTACCTCTCGAGAATTACAAACGTCGAGTGGCGATGCTTGGTTCATGTGCGCTTGCAAATAAAATCCGTTTTAGTATACGTCGAAATCAAAGTACTGGAAGGGCGATATTTGGAGAAGTGGCCAGCGTTTATCAGTCGTTATGGCAACGAAAAATCGTCTGCAGAAGATCAATAATGGAAAAAGTTGTCAGCGATGCTCTGCTTTAACGAATGTTAACTGCACACCTACCAATATGCAATCAATCAGAGCGATTTTCTGAGTACTATTAAAATTGAAATAAATAAATATAGATTGAGTATATTCAGTGAAGTTTAGGGCTAGTAATACCTTTATTTGAAAATCGATTTTTTTTTATTCCGGTGTATTATCGTCAAACTTAACGCTGTTTAATGGAGAGTTTAGTACGCTGGGTCAGGAATGCTTAATCCTTGCTCAGTATTTTCAGCTAATTAACTACTATATATATATACAATATTCGTCACATTTTGCATTTAGTTCGTCTTTTCTCAATCAGATCTACTCACAGCCATATTAGGCGCCAAATGTTGAGTGTAATGCCAAGTCAGGCGAAAAACTTGGAATCAATCATGGACAACAAAAAATTTCGCTTTCCCTGTGTGTTTTTTTTTCTTTCTAAAATTGCTATTAATTTAATCCTCCAAGTTGTAACGCCTGAGATAAAGTTGGCTACTCTAACTACTGTTACGCAACATTATTATTATTATTTTTTATCTTTAGCCTTACATTCCAGTTATTATTGAGTGGAAATTATTCAAACATGACAGTTACGTGTTGTTTAAAAACAGCTACTACAACAGTTTATAGCGAAAATCGTTCGTGTTTTCGCCAAGTTACACTCCTCAACAAGTGTACATTTACAGTCGTAAACATTCAGTTTGTGATCTGTGCTTTAGAGTTAGTCTCTTGCCGCATGTAGATGGATCTCACGTGTTAGTTGAAATTTTTATTTAAATCTCTATAATATTGTTATAGTTTCCATGCTAGTGTAGCCACAGCAACTTTCTCAGAATCACGCTTTATAATAGCTTGAACGTCTCCAATACACGTTCTTATTTTTCGCATATGAAGAACTGTCTAAAATTTGTATTGTTTTTTTGTGTTATAATTGATATACGCCTGCGGAAATGCCAGCATAAGTAAAAGTGACGATCACGCCTTCCAATAATTTACGCAATTACGTACTATCCTCAAAAGGAAACTTTATGAAAATTTGGAGGGAAAAAAGTCGCTTTGTGAAAAGAAAAATATATACTTAGATTTCTGGTAGCACCCAAATAAAGCGCAGGGTCCTTCAAAGTAGGTAGATTCACCCGGTTAATGTTACCATATTGAATCAGCGATGAATCATTGGTTATTCCAGCGAGGACATTACTTTTCTCAACACAATGTTGAAACTAGCTGCTATCCTCGTTACGCGACAATTATCAGAAACGTAAAGCGAAGAAAGTTCCATTTGTGCTTACGAAAATTACCTTGCGAACACTGAAATATAAACCCGTACGTGCAAATTTTAATACATAAATTCGAATGTAGATCTTTTGGAATCATTCCACGGTAGTTATACATAGTATGTTCTGGGACACCAGGAGCCTGGCGGGGGACAAGGGACGAGCGGCGACCATCTTGGATGACGTCATTTCCCCCTTTCCCCCTCAAAAAACGGCCAAAATCACCAGAATTTCCCTAAAAATTTCCCAAATTTCCCTCAAACCCGACAAAACTTCCCTCAAAAAATATGCATTGCACAATCCAACTGGCTGTTGCACAATGCGGATGAATCCAACTGAAAATTGTGCAATGTCAGCCAGAATGTGCAATCAGTTACAAGCATGCTCTATTATTCCATGCCAGCACCATCCATCTTGCCTGAAGAATGTTCGAGTCCATCGCCCCGTTATGCAACTTCTCCCACCAAGCTCTGTCATTGCACCCTGAGTTTTCTCATATTCCTTCCAGACTCGGCCCCGATTGGTTACGCGAGGCTTTCGAAAGGCTCTCGGCCCCGATTGGCTACGTGAGGCTCTCGAAAGGATCTCCGCTCCGTTTGGCTACTTGAGGCTCTTAAAAGGGTCTCGGCCACGATTGGCTACGCGAGGCTCTCATTGCGTACTCATAAGCATAGTTTGCTATAATTTCCGAACCAATTAAAATACAGTCACCATGTTCATAACATAAACAACACCTCAGACAACGAAAATGACTGCTGGGTCATTTATGGCCTATGAGAACTTATAAGCATAGTTGGCCATAATTTCTGAACCTTTTAACATAAGTCGCCAAATTTGTANAGTTGGCCATAATTTCTGAACCTTTTAACATAAGTCGCCAAATTTGTAACAAATGAATCACCTACGACAAGTAAAATGATCGCATTGTCATTTATGCCCTATGCATACTCATAAGCATAGTTGACTGTAATTTGCGAATCGTTTAAGATATTCACCAAATCCGTAACATATGCATCATCCCCGTCAACGAAAATGATTGCAGGGTCATTTATGCCCTATGCATACTTATAAGCATAGTTGACCGTAATTTCCGAACCCTTTAAGATAGTCGTCAAATTCGTAACATAGGCATCACTCCTGACAAGGAAGATGATCGTAGGGTCATTTATGCCCTATGCTTACTTATAAGCATAGTTGGCTGTAATTTCCGAACCGTTTAAGATACAGTCAACAAATTCATAAATGGGAATCGCTCCCGACAAGAAAAATTATCGCAGGGTCATTTATGCCAAATGCGTACTTATAAGCATAGTTAGCCGTAATGAACGGTCGTTTAAGATAGTCACGAAATTCGAACCATACCGATCACCCTCGTCAACGAAAATGATCGCAGGGTCATTTATGCTCTAAGCACACTTATAAGCATAGTTGGCCGTAATTTCCGAACCGTTAAAGATACAGTCGCCAAATGTATATTGCCCGAGCATCATGCGCTTACATCATGCTAATCGAAAAAAAAAAAAAAAAAACTTTTGCGAAGCCGATAAGCAAATGTGTGTGGTAAGGAAACACTGCTACACAATGATGAAAATAGATATAAAAAAACAAAAAGTAAAGGGAAAATTAGATATAAACACTTACCAAACAGCACAATTGCACTTTACGCAAGCATCGAGTGCTGTACTGTGTGTATGTTTAAGGTAGCTGTACAATACCGGACCGTCCTGACCAGTACAACAGAACAGCAAACGACTTCCTTACAAAACGACTGAAACGAAACCATCGCATTCAGATTACAACACTAGCAGCGGAACGCGTCCGACCCGACCGTCGCGCGCTCAACTAGCAGGTAATTTGTGAGGCAGCTCAGATGGTCTGTCGGCGACGCGAACACCATGCAGGTCTCGGCAAATCGAACGGATGAGACAGAACACTAGCCGAGAGAGAGTTGCGTCAGGCTCCAGGGTCACACACATACACTTGCTTCCCTTTTCTAGAGGAATTCAGTTATACATTACAAGGTATAAATTTATCCAGTTTTAAATACTAAATGTATACATGTCCTTATTTGAATACATACCATTTATAGTGTCAGAACTGTAAGCACATACGAAACAACATACATTCAAGCCATGAGTCACGCAAGAAAGAGGACACTGCTACATGCTGTTTATAGGAAATAACGACACTAGAGACAGTGCATCATCCTTGAAAATAAGGTATCGCAGGATCAGACCCCCATGGAGAGTCCTNTTTTTCATAAGTGACTCCCAGCCGCAACCTAATTTAAGACGTTGTCACGTCAAAACTTATGTATTATATATACACATATTTAAGTAACGAGCTCATCATGCAAAAATCGCAATGAACTATATTTCCAACAAAATATTTTCGTACATGACCATGCTCAATATATGTTCATCTCAAATACTTGCAGCCTGTCGGACATTTATAAATAGATAACAAGCAGGTCACGCTGTGACAACCCGAGACCGACAACACGATCCATCATGCCATGATAAATGTATAAAAGAAGGACATTACGTCTACATACATCTACCACGATCAAATACGTTGTTACAATATAAATATGGAATCATTGGTTTGAAGACTTGCCATCTGTGACTGCATCGTCAACACCAAGGGTCTCTGAATATTTACTCCTTAAATCGCAAACAAATGAAAGTGTTAAGTAAATCGGGGGATAGAGTTTGGCATTGCAGCTCCGAATCTATCGTATACATCTAAAATGTAATTACACCACTCTATTGCCAAAGGATCAAAGAATTCGTTACATTGAGTGAGGACTGCGAAGCGTCGCGCGTGGCGGGGGTGGGGGCACCGCCATTTTGAGTTCGTTTCGCTGCGTCTCATAATTTCCGCGTAGTATAACTTTTGACGCGGAGTAGCTACGACGCTCGTTTGAGTTGCAATCAACAGTTCTCGTCAAGATCAATCTATTGAGTGTATAAAATATTTGTGTGGCGTGGTCATAATAAAATTGTATTAGTTTAAAGTAAAAAAAAATGAAATTGAAAACTTAACACAATGTCAGCCTATACTCGTCAAAACGTCAGTCGAAANCATAATTTCCGCGTAGTATAACTTTTGACGCGGAGTAGCTACGACGCTCGTTTGAGTTTTAATCAACAGCTCTCGTTGAGATCAATCTATTGAGTGTATAAAATATTTGTGTGGCGTGGTCATAATAAAATTGTATGAGTTTAAAGTAAAAAAAAATGAAATTGAAAACTTAACACAATGTCAGCCTATACTCGTCAAAACGTCAGTCGAAANTAGTTTAAAGTAAAAAAAAATGAAATTGAAAACTTAACACAATGTCAGCCTATACTCGTCAAAACGTCAGTCGAAATACAAAAATCATATACGGTTGGAAATAACATCTCAAGAGCAATCCAGTGATACCCATGAAACCCCATATGATCGAGTGAAGCTGTGCCGGGAACGTAAAAACGTAGACGTATTCACGCAAAACAAACGGCCGTGTCCCCGGCACAGCCACACGCCATGCTTTTTCTATCAAACCTTTGCTCGTGTGTGTGAAACTGTAACTGTTGTGACATTTTCTTACACCGAAAAACGACAAAGAACTTTGTACAGCATGATTACAAACGCAATTGCTCGAAGATGCAATAAAGAAGAATTAAAGAGTTCCATCCACGTTTTCACAAAACTCGCCCGAGATTGCGATAGTAAAAAAAAATATAGTTTCCAAACTTTGCTTTGTGGAAAGTAGTGTGTCCGGTATTGTAATATAAGATATCANATAGTAAAAAAAAATATAGTTTCCAAACTTTGCTTTGTGGAAAGTAGTGTGTCCGGTATTGTAATATAAGATATCACATTATAGCGTAGAGGAAATATGAGATGGCTGGCTCATGCCACATAAACAGATACCATCTCTGTGTTATGGAGCGTCTGTTTTCCCATTAGAACCGGGAAAACCACGTGGCTTCGACTGTGGCGAGCACAATGATCGCGCATTACTTCTGACCGAGTTGTAACGCAACTTCGATACGATCAAGTTCAAAACCACAATTTTGTTGCAAACCAAACGTAAACAAACAACTCGTCTCTGTTTGAACACGTAATTTTGGCAGTCATGAACCATGATGAAGCATAGTTTATTCGGAAATATTTTATTTTATAGAGAGAAAGTTGCTTCATCAGCCATACACTGAAAACGACGTGGACCTATTTTCGTTTTCTGCCCATCGCCAGTTCAACATCAGCATTGATGAACGTGTTTGTTTACATTTGAATTTTCAACCTATCTGCCATTTTATACTAATAAAATAATTTGAATAACTTGTCTATACTCTATCTGTTTGAAACTTGACTAGCGTAACTGTACAAACATTTTCAAGCACTTAGTTACATGAACAGTGTTCTACCACGTCGTTTTTGCTAGCGCTATTGATTAAAAAGCTATCCGGTGTTGGAACACGGAGATTTTCTATGCGCATGCGCACTCTATCTTATAATTCTTCTGCGCTCTTAGCACCAGAGAGTGAATATGGAGTAGAGGACGCATGGAAACTGCGCCATAATCACCTCCGTGACCTAACACTGGNTTAGCACCAGAGAGTGAATATGGAGTAGAGGACGCATGGAAACTGCGCCATAATCACCTCCGTGACCTAACACTGGGCTTATCTTCTTAGTTAAGAAGCTGTATCACCCTTATACAAAAATTATTCGTTTTTATATCATAACAGAAGAGTCAGGGACATTACTGAAAATGTTTCATTATAGAAGCATTACATTTCATGGTTCTGTGCAAATTTTTGTACCTGACTGTTAATAGGTGTTCTCTGGTTGTCATTAATAGGTGAGAATAAACAAATATATAACATTTTGTATTAAGTTATTTTCTGCATGTATTATGTCCACGATGATGGGTAAGGTAATTAGTTAAACTTTTATTGCCGCATTTTTTAATAAATCCTCCTAAATTTTAATTAGGAAGAAATACATTAAAAAAATCAACGCGGCGTGTGACGCCGGTTCTTAATAACTGTAAAAAAAACACGTAGTTACGAACGGCGGCTGAGCGGTTAACCTGTTCGCCTCCCACCAAGGCTAACCGGGTTCAATCCTCGGCAGGGTCACCGGATTTACGCAATTGGGGATCGTGCCGGACGATGCCGTCGGTCGGCGGGTTTTCACGAGGATCTCCCNTTCTCTGGTTGTCATTAATAGGTGAGAATAAACAAACATATAACATTTTGTATTAAGTTATTTTCTGCATGTATTATGTCCACGATGATGGGTAAGGTAATTAGTTAAACTTTTATTGCCGCATTTTTTAATAAATCCTCCTAAATTTTAATTAGGAAGAAATACATAAAAAAAATCAACGCGGCGTGTGACGCCGGTTCTTAATAACTGTAAAAAAACACGTAGTTACGAACGGCGGCTGAGCGGTTAACCTGTTCGCCTCCCACCAAGGCTAACCGGGTTCAATCCTCGGCCGGGTCACCGGATTTACGCAATTGGGGATCGTGCCGGACGATGCCGTCGGTCGGCGGGTTTTCACGAGGATCTCCCNAGGGTCACCGGATTTACGCAATTGGGGATCGTGCCGGACGATGCCGTCGGTCGGCGGGTTTTCACGAGGATCTCCCGTTTCTCCCTACCCTTTATTCCGGCACCGTTCCATACTCACCTCAACCACCCTCATCAGCTCTCAAGGCCTCGCTGTTAAGAGCAGCCCAAATCTCTTCATTCACGTAGCTACGAGTAAGGTTAACACACTGCCTACTTATAGAAGTACTTTAACAAGTTGGTACACTACTTTTGACTTAGTTGTCATGCAAATCCTTTATTATCGATTTTTTTAAGTGCGCTCTAGAGGTTAAAGTGGCGAATAAAGAAACTCGCATCGTTTTTTAAACATATGATTTGTACAGCTGTTATGGCGATTCTTAAGCCAATGTTGTGACAAGCCCAGAGACGAAACTCGACCCATCTCGTATTTTGTCTATTCTCAACACTGTACTACAATTATTTGTACACAAGAGTACATTCACGGTGACTTACAACTTTTCTGAAGCGCTGCTAAATGTCTGCTTCCGGGATATTTCTCCGCTCATGGAAACAAAGCTTAACAAAGTCTAGAAAATTACACCAAAGGGACAACGCAACGCATTCGTGCGCAATCAGTGTAATGATATTTTGCACGAGAACTATTTCTTACTAGGCATTACCAACAAACCTATTTTCTCACTGTTTTATTCATATAAATTATAAATGAAATATTACAATGCATACTTTTAAAATGGAAATAAAATTTCTCTTTAACCAAAAAATGTGTTACCTTTATGTTGTTTTTATGTTAACAGGTGTATAAAACGGTTGTGATACATGACGTGGTCAGGAAACAATTAAGCATGTCACACATGGGCTGATTTTACAAAGGGTTTATTCAAAAATCGTGAAGAAACCACGAATAGACTATGGTACCCAGACCTGTTGTTTAAGATCAAGGGTAAACCACACGCCTGTGAGTATCGGCACCTACGTTTCTGATGTCACAGTGGGCGAGCAACTTAAGGCTGTTCACGGCAAACTGAGCACTTTTGAAAGCCCTGCTTAAGTTATACTTGTATGCACATCGTGCATCCTTCCGCCATATGTAAAATTAACATTGTAATGGGCCTGATCACTTTAGTCACACGTGAAATTATTAGAAAAATAATTATTTTACATATTTGCTAACTCTTGCACTTATACGCATTAAGAAGACAAAAACAAATGTTTACCTAAAACTTTTGACTGAACGTTAAGACATGAAACTACTTTCTCTCCATCGTTACCAACTTTAATGAGCACATGCCCGTCAATTTAGCCGTTAAAATACATGCAGGTAGGGCCAGTGACATTTTCCAAAGGTTGATTTCAAAATTGCTTAGGAGCCTATATCTGCAAATCACTAGCTGCTTGTCGGAGTCGTGGCTAGAGTACCCGCCCAAGGCGAACAGGATTCAATTTTATAACGTGGTAACCGCACCGGACGATGCCGCTGGTCTGCGGGTTTTCTCGGGGATATCCCGTTTCCCTCGCCCTTGCCTTCCGGCGCTGCTCCGTATCCACGTCACTTCACCTTCATTGGCTCCCAAGACGATAAGGTGAAGGGATCCCATCCCCACCCATCTCAGGTTTTTGAAGTTTACGCGATTTCGGTTATATCCGTAGTTTCCTACGCGGGACACAATTTATTGAATAATGAGGGGACCTTTGACTACGATCATAGATATGAAACGAGTAATGTGAGAGAAAGAAGTTGGCTCTCGAAATACGCAACCGTTAGGATGTTTCATGTGCCTTGACAAGCTTGTCTGGAAATTAAGTTATGGATGTATATCCGTAAATTTAAGATGGCGGGAATCTAGTGTTCATATGGGCCTCATTGCAAGCATTTGTGACAATGTTAATGTTTTTTTTATCAGTACAGAAATGAAAGTCGATATTTTGTTGCCCATTCAAAACTCTGGTCATTGAAACACAAATGTGGTCGTTGAAAAGTATCGAAGTCAGCGAAAATTACTTCAAGTATCTTAAACTACAGCGGCAACTCTGTGTTGTTTCTGAACAGATAACGGCATCAAAGCCCATAGTCACCGCTTAAAACTCAGAAAAAATGCTATTTTCCATCGCCGTCGTGACCTTGAGACGTTTAAACTATTCTTACTATGGAGACCACGCAAGAGCTGAAAGTGAGGTAGGGGTTTTACTGTCGCGTTGCAGTAGCCTGGGGAACTATCAACAGACGGACATGTTACATTTTTTTTTTACAGTGTGCGCTGCCATTTTTACAGCGCGCCCATTTTCGAGAAAAACATCCGGTGGAGCTTTTATCTCCCAGTGTTTACCAGGAAACTGATTCGTACCAGGTCGCCGCAAAGATGTTGCTTCCTGTAAAGATGAACGTAAAAAAAAAAAAGATAACAGTTTTTTTTTCCAACATTACGTGTATCGCAAAACCCAAATGTTAACTCAGATGAAACCTTACCAAGCGTGAGACTGTTGAAATGTCCGTTTTTGCCCCATGTCCGTATGGGACTGTCTCTGAGATACTGTCCGATATTCAAGCACGGTGTTTGTCGATCATTTACTTCTGATGTGTCCCTACTGATGTTATAACTCTGTGAAATACCACCGACAGGTAAAAAATTCCAAAACCTGACAGGTTTTTTCTTTCATATTAAGTCATATATGTGTTTACATTTAATGAATAAACTACGAGCAATGTATGTTTTATTTTTAAAAAAATATTGAAAGTGCTAATAGAAATGTAAATGAGATCCTTGAGCTTGCGTCATTAGCTCAGCTCTAGCCCCGGATCGGTGCGCACGTGCTGTGAGCTCAGGGACTTCGTCTTCTATCGTAAACAAATGCAGAAAATCATTGCTCGCGCAAATATTATCGTTGAAAAGTTCGCCAATAACTTGACAGCAGTATTGGAGCGGCTACACCGTGCTGTGGTCCAAGAATCAGACACGAGATTTTTCGGAAAGGTGTAGGTAGTATAAAAACCACTCATTTCCTATTCATGGGACGCTTGCCGATAGTGCTCTGACACTGTTTGTACTTTACTTCTTCTATACTGCTCACAAACAGTTTATTATATATCAGAATCCAGGATGTTATATTGTTATATGTGGTGTTTACATTTCATGTTGCACTCCTAATAGCACATAAATTGGACAAAAAACACAGCACTCGTTTACATCATCCCAGTGCGAAACACCAAACAAAAGGCATAAACTGGAAAACAATGTAAACAAAGAAATCTCATAAGTTTCAATAACTCAAATAAAGGTCTTCTCAGATGCATTGACAAACGTGAATAACGTGTAGGACCTCCACGGTTCCCGAGGCACGCTTGTATCCGACGAGGCATGCCAACATGATCATAGAGCATTTCCCGATGCACGTCGTCCCATTCCTCAAATGCGACTGTTGTAAAGGCCTGAGGTTGAACCTACTGTGTTTGTGTACGTGCAATATGCATGTCGCTGGAGGGGAAGACGCCGGTGTTTACATGTTCCACACAAGGCAGGTACGATCCACTCCTACTAGAAACATAAATATTACGCATTAGTTGGCGAACTGGGCATATGCTACACTTTTTGTGAGCAGTATACTAATATTAAAAACTTCCACACAAACTCAATTTTTTTTTTTTTTTAATTTCTTATGAAGGACTTTTGTAGAAATACTCACTCCCTCCATAACGTGCGTACATAGAAACACCTACACTCATCGCATGCACGAAACTGCCTGGGGCGTGTATACCTAAAAGAGATTTTGACTATTACGTATTGTGTTGTAAAACCGAGATTTAGTCAGCTTTGTGGGGCAATTCTGATCAGTTGTCATCTAGTGCAGTATGGTCATGTTGGAACTTATTTCTAAATATTTCCAAGACTATTGCATTATTGTGGCAGTGTTGTGATGCAATACCGTGACGTTTTGTGCCAGCTTTAATCAATTTTTAGCAGTATATGCAAGTTCGTTTACATATCGTTAACACTGCATATATAACTTGTTTTGAGTATAATAACAAAAAGTAGCTACTTATTATTTTTTGTAAAAACATTTTAGAGCTGTTTTAAGTAAGAGGTCTATGCGAAAGCTGGTAAGTATTTTTTTACCATTTGCATTTAATAATATTTTTATAAATTACTATGATATCACCATAGATGTATGTTTCACAACAAATTATACTGTTACGTACCTATCCTTATATATGATCGAAGCAAAATTTAATGGGTAAAAAAAGAACCTTGTTACTTGTATGGGTTCGAAAATTATAGACAAAATGTCTCAGAAATTTTGTTGATATTTCAATAGATTGGCAGCTAAATTTTACTTTATGAAAGTTTGGTGTTGTCGTGATGGGTAGTATTACACGTTTGCTAGCAACGAGTCCCCCCTCCCCTCCCCTTCCCAGCTGTTGCCCACGAAACACAACTGTCTCCGCCATTGTCATCTCTCACCATAGACTGGTCACGGTAAACTGAGCGCTTTTGAAAGCCCTGCTTAAGAACTACTTGTATGTACGTTGTGTATTATTCCACTATATGTAGATTTAACATCGCCATTGACCTGATTACTTTATTCGTGCTTCGGACAAGTACAACTTCAAAATTATTTAGAAAACTAGATATTTTTAAAATTTGTTAATTTATACGCTTAAATGAACTAAAAAAAATCATAAAGTAAAAGAAATATTTTCAGTATTGCCAAATGTTAACATAAAACTTTTAATTCGACGTTTAGACATGGAACTACTTTCCTTCCGTCGTTACCAACTTTACTGGGCGTAGGCTGGTCAGTGTGCCCGGTAGCATGTAGGGGGCAGTGACAGTCTTCAAATAATGATTTCAGAAATTCTCACTTTACCGCGAACAGCAGTTACTTGGCATGGCCATGCAGGATGTAACAGAGACGAAAAGCTTAATTCGTGCGGATTCGGCCGCCATGTTGCCGGCCAGAATTATTCCGCGATATGCAGAGAACGCAAATTTCTCTGACAGCCTACTGCAACGCGAAGTGCAGCTGAACTGATTCCACAGACAAAGAAGTTTATTTAGAATGCTGTTCACGTGACCTTACAACTCAACGCTGTGGCTATTGTAGCATGCGCGGGAGTAAACGACCCACTTATTCGCCCGCTATTCTGCGTTAGTTTAAACTGCAAAAAATACTCATTCAGATAGTGTTATAGGTAAGTTTAGGCTGTTATTTTACTTCGAACTTACCTGGTTCTATTAGATTCAGATACTATGTTAAAAAAAAAATAATGGATGGAAACGCGCATGAGCAATAATGATATCCGCCCAAAAATGCAAGCGTTGTAAACACAGCCTCGGCGATATAACAGAGACTCGTTCAGAGAGAAGCAGCAAATCCATTTTGCCTATATGCCCATTTCTTTAGTCACATCGCTTTAAAGGTTGCCAGTGGTAAGGTAAGCACTTTTGAAATCAACCTTCGAAAAAAAATCTGTGCCAGTTTACTGCACAGATGCTACCGTACACTGGGGCCACGGTGGTGTAGTGGCCAGACTACTCGCCTCCCACCTATACGAACCGGGTTCGATTCCCGATGGTGCCAGTTCCGAACTTTTGCAAATATGTCTAAATCATCTTCTGTCCGTGCGGAAACAAATGCTAGCAAACGATATTTATGACTCGATCGTAGCAAAATGTTCCAGTTCTTTAATGTTGTTAAGTTTTTGTTTAAATGCTGGAAAGAGCCAATGAAGTAATAAAGTTATTCGCTGATTATTAATTATCGCGTTCTCACCCAGCCAGTTTTTTAAGATAGCAACAGCTACTAACATTCGTCCTTTTAGAGGAAAGTACAGACATAGCCCATGGTAAATATTTCATTGCAGTTATTCATAAATTGTCACCAAGAGAAATATTTTTACACACTTTTGCAAAAGGCAGTATTTGAGAATTGTATTATATAATACTTTGTCTGAAAATGTCATGGCTCCTACACATTTCGGCAACTGAAAATTTTCGCAGCCAGATAACACTGATGTCGCTATGTACGTTTTTTTCTATGTTTTGCGTTTAAACAAATGTGATAATTGCTATTTTCATAAAATAAATGCATATTTGTTAATATATTCCTATTTGTATTGCATTAGAAGCAACGTAATTACTAAACATCCCACTAGAGTTGGAAATTAACGAAATGTGTCGTGTTGTCTAATGTTCAGGTGTGAAACAGGATTTAGCAAAACGTCGTATTACATTATTACTTTGATTAAATGTAACGACATATTCAAAAAATTCTTTCTTATGACAGCTATTTTACCTATTTTTCCCTTAAACTCCTAACTTTTTCATTACGATAGGCGTGATTACGAAAGCTCAATGCCAAAAACAACCGTATGTTTACTGTTTTGTCTTGAAAAAAACATTTGATTGCGTGAATTATATGAAGTAACAAAATATAGTTAATACATAACATTTTCGCACGGGAAAGTATATACAACGATTCTAACCAAACATGAATATTCACATATGACTATATAGAATTTCTCTATCTGCAGCCAAGATTTAGCAACCTCTTTGGAACACTAGCGCACTTTGCGGCGGAAATTTTCCCTATGCCAAACTCTCCCATAAGCAATGTCGTTCTTGTTCCCAGCCTGAGAAAAATGGACTTTGTTCAAACTTACAACGTAAGAAACAGCTGGACGTGAGTACATCGCTTGGGAAAATATTAGCTGACAAAGTTGGCAGCATGGTTTTTTATAAACTGATTTAAAAACACTCAGACTTCTTAGTTAAAAGGTGTAATTAGTCTATGCATGGTATCTTCACTCTTTTTTAATCAAACCTTTGAAATATCGCCCCATGTATGCGTGTTTGGTTCTTTCCTAAATATTTAATGTACCACAAGCATTTTATGATTTTGTTAATATAAAAGTGTATCTCATTTTTGATTAAATTGAACTTAAACTTATAGTTCATCTAAACATTATAATATTTCATTCATAATTCATACGATCAAAAACAGGGAGAAAATAAGTGTGTTGGTAATGCCTAGTAAAAAATAGTTCTCGTGCAAAATATTGTTCCTTGACGCCTTCAGGGCGTATCCGAATTCTTGCGGGATGGATATCGTAATATAAATAAAATAACTAAATTTGATTTTAATTTATTCACACGTCCTTTATTTGCAGCATTAATCCATCTATCTCCACTATTACTCTTTTTATTTCACAAAGAGCGCAATATTTAATGTATATTTTTATTCTAATTAACGTACTTCTTAATGCCTCTGTTCGGTAGTCAATTAACTCATACTCATCATTGCAGTTCCAGATTTTCCTTTCACTTGTCACTGCCCTCGCCGCTCGTTTCGCTCGTCCGTCGTCTGTCGCCAAAACCTCCAGCCACTCGTCCACTCATCAACTCCTCACTCCACTCTATTGCCGACCCGGAGGCCCGACGCGCTTTGTATAGCCACTGGCCTTGACCTGGAAAGTTCGCAGCACCCCCAAGTCACGCCGAGAGAAACTAGGGCAGTTAACCACTAGAAAATTAATTCGATAAATGCTGATGCTCAATACAACCAAGGTGAGAAGCGCGCGCCGCAAAAGGATTATCGCGTCGGCTCGCTTTTTGTAACATATACGCGGTTCTCGACCTTCCAAACATCCCTTGTGACTCGCCGCCGCTATCATATAACCTTTCTGTCCTTCACTTCCCCTTGCTAGGGTGGGACAAAGCAGCGAGCGCGTAAAAATAATGAAATATACTGAGTGCGCACAAATGCGGCGCGTTGTCCCTGACTTAATCAAGCTTTGGCGGAGGAATAACCTGAAAGTAACGTGAACGGACAGTATCAGATATATCCCGCGCGCTGCTGAGATTCGGCGCAGTGAGTGCGACACGGGATTTTGGTAATCCTACCAATATTATAAATGCGAAAGTCTGTGTGTATGTTTGCTACCCCTCAGCTCCATTACGGCCTAAACGGATTTTTATAAAATTAGGTATTTGGATACTTTAGGTCCTGGAATAGGACATAGGATACTTTTTATCCCGGAAAATTGTACGGTTCCTGTGGAATAACAACAAAATCTAATTCTACAACGGCTGGGAACGTGACAGAAATATTTATTTCCTCTGGTGTCTGAGTTTATCAGGCCGCCCAAGGACCTCTGAAATGGCTTAAAGACTGCTATTAATCGATAACAACCGGGACCGAATATTTAACGCGCCCTCCGAAGCCAGGAAGCGGTAAGATGTTATGCCACTAAACGGTCACCCATCCAAATGTGTACCGCTGGGAACGTTGCATAACTTTGGTGATCGATTAAGATCCCTCAGCCAAGCGCAAGAAGTAGTGCCTAGGTACATTTATTTCTAAAGCTATAACTTGATGAAACTCACGTTTTCATTTTCATACATCGACGCTGGAAAGCGGAAATGCTGTAACTACGTGATAGTTGCACAGATACACTCCAAAAACAATACCCTACTTCTTGGCTATCGGGTAAAAAATATTTCCTTCCCTTTTGGGTTGCCGTATTCAGTTAAAAAAATCTAGGCCAACATAGTATGATTTTATAATTCTGTTTTCACGTAAATGAATTGTGTTTTTCCCAATTTATTTATTGGTGTATCACTGCAAAACTCAGTTGCACCCGAGCGAAGCCGGGCCAGTTTGCTAGTTGGTAAATAAAGTAATAAAAAATAAGTTGGAGGACGTGGATAAATGGCGTGGTGAAACGACGAGGCACACTATCCCGGCGAGAGGTCGGTAAGTGGAGCGTCCGAAAGTCCCTGCCGCTGGGGCGTGAAGGACCGCGGCCGGGGCATTGCCGGCGCTGCACGCGCCCTTACGGAGGGAACTGGAACTGCGGAGTTCCTTTTCGCAGCGACCCCGTAAGTAGGCGACTGGCGGGGTCGGACCACTCTTACTTGTTAACACCGCCCGTCCTCTACCGGTTTGCTCGTGCCGACCGACCTTGCTGGCCTAGAGGTCACTGGCTCGAGTCACACGCTAGATAGATAACCCCTATAGTCCATTCCGGGTTACTTCCAACTTTTTCTGAAGCCCCCTGCTTGAGTTCTACTTCCAGACTATTCCTCCGCTTCGTGCAAACAGAGCTTAACCGAGTCAAGAAAATTACACCAAAGGGACAAAGCAACGCATTCGTGGGCACTCCGTTCAATCATAGTTTGCACGAGAACTATTTCTCACTAGGCTTTATCAACACGCCTATTTTCTCCCCGTTTTTATTCATATGAATTGTAAATTTAAAAAATTTATATATATATATATTATAGTTAAACTACAGGTAAAACTTCAATTAAATCAAAAATAATATAATGTTATGTTAACAGAAGTGCAAAACACTTGTGATACATCATATATTAAGTAAACAACCAAAATTTTTATATACGGGATGATTTTTCAAAGGTTTGATTGAAAAAGTGTACGACTCCGCTAATCGTCTTCCGCGCATGTTCCCAGCATTTGCTAGCCCATCTACAAAACAACTGCCAAAATCATGGGGTAAGACACAAGAAATGCGTGACCAAGAGAACTCAACGCTTCTTGTGAACGCCTCTCCGTACAGACGTCACAAACTCTTCCTGATTGCGCATTGGCTCTCGTGTGGCAAAGAAACACAAAAAGCAACAGTTCGAAGCCCAGCCCCAGGACATTGGTATCACGCACCGTCCCGGCATTCAAACGCTTATTAAGTACCCTAAAAAAGATTACCAAACCTACATGCCGTATTTAACGTTTTCTTAATGTACTCGATGATATTTTGAGAAGATGAAATGCTATCATACAATCACGCTTCATTTTTATCCTTAAAAATTTCGAAAATGCATCGTTTGTGCCGTTATAACCTAAACTTGTTCTCTGAAGGATAGCTATTTATTTGCTTAAAGTTCTAAATTTATTGTTTCTCGGCTGGGAAAACTGCTAATCGCTTACTTGAACTATAGAAAAATATGGGGTGGACTGTGTGTCGATAAATGCAAAGCAAAACCTTCACAAAACGTAGAGAAAAAGAGTTGTGATGAATATTAATTAATTGTATATTAAATGTTGGTTGTGAGTAATTATCAGCATGCATTTCAAATAGTAGATATTACTTTTATAATATGAAAGCACTGAGTAAAATAAAAGCGAAGGGGTGCGCTGCTGGTAGCTGTCCTATGTATGTGAGAGGAAACTTAGTATAAAATGTTCTGCATAGGAATATAGCCCGGTAAACGCACCCGGCTACTAGTCAAACAAAATCTAACCAAATGTATGAATATCCTGTTTATACTGTGTGAAAGAGCGTTATTAGTGTGTACTTCATTTACAATACGGACAAATACAAATAGACTCGTATTTACAATAACTTCATATGTTTCGTTATTGGGGAATGGTTCCAGTTGTTTGTTCAGCAGTGCACCCTGGTCCACTACTGCTTTGCCTGGCGCACAATGAACCTTAACAGTTTTAATAAAAGATATGAATTTTAATTTTAAATTATAATTATTTCTGACCATATAATCAAATAATAAATAGATATTATAATAATATTTATTTATTTAATTGCCAAATATAATATAAAATTTATTACATAAAATATACAGTATAGCAAATATTGTATATTAAGTCAATATAATAAAATATTTTGCTATTTAAAAATTACAATAAAGGTGTTAGTAAAATTGTAAATAATAACAATTTTAAAAATGAAATGACGAATCTGATTGAAAACAAAATATGAACAAAGGTACGTGTAAACAGTGAGATGCAAAAGTAACACCCTATAAATTACATTTTTTCGGCCAAGAGTATCTTACTATAGTCAGTTCACGACTGGAAGAAACTTTTGAAAATCAACCTTTGAAAAAACACCCTAGCCGTTAGCGACATGCATATAACATTACAAAGAGCGGCGAGCGCGGATACAGTTATGCCGTTAGTTTGCCAGCACAAAGAGAGGAAATAGTTCCAAAGTTTTAACGTAATTGTTAATTTATCGCTTACAAATGGGTGTCGAAAAGAATTTTATCTTATTATGCCAATTATTAATGACGTGATGCTAACATATTTAGATTTCAACGTTTCTTGCATAGTGACATGATTACGCTCAAGGTTAAAGTAATACGGCCGTTTGTTTACTAACCTTCGTAGTCCTTGTGTTGTTGACACACGTGCCAGAGAATTTGTGCAATTATCTCGTTTAACCTATAATAATTCATTTATCTGTCTTGTTTTACTAATATCCGCTCTTTATTATTTGGTTTTTAATAACGTATGACTTTAATTTGTGCTCACTTTCAGTTCTAATTTCTTTTGTTTTTATGTGTTTCGTGCACGTGTCTTTCCTTTGCCACTTTATTCTAACGTTGCAGTATTTGCACATAAGAATCATAAGAATTGTTTTCACATTGTCGAAGACGTACAATCCTTCACTTGCAAACTCTGCCGTCCTGTCTAAAACCGTCACAACCATTTTTAAATAACGTTTTACAATTGCGCGAAACATCCGACTCAACCACCACGCCATTTTAACGTCTGTAGCAATTCCGATCAATACTGATGATCTTGCCTTCGATGTACGGGAATTTATCGATAGTCACTAACAATCGATTGTAAATAGACAACTACTATCGATTCATCAAAATACTCGCATTTTGGGTTTATAGAATGAAATGTTTTTTCGCTGGCATCGCATATTCTTTTGTGTGAAATTCTCAAGATTAAAAACTTTACGCTTGTGGAATATCCATTAATAATATATACATTACATGACTTTTATAATGGGTAAGTGTATGTACGAACACATGTACACGCNAGTGGAATGTAATCATTGCATGTAAACATTGCCATGTGACTGCCACATGGCAATGTTTATTTACCTTTGGCGGAAGGATACGAAATGGGCTTGAAAGTAAATCTTTAGCATGGCTTAAAGAAAGTCTCTTCCAGTCGTGAACCGACTATATTAGAGTAATCTCACGACTAAAGTCCTTCCGAACTAGTGGAGAGATTTGGGTGGCTCTTAACAACGAAGTCTTGAGAGCCGATGAGGGTGAAGCGAGGTGAGTAGATCAGTGCCAGGTTGCAAGGGGGGGGGGAGATCCCCGAGAAAACCCGCCGACCAACGGCATCGTCCGGCGCGATTCACACACGTAAAAATCCGGGGGCGACCACGGCCTAGAATCAAACCCGGTTCGCCCAGGTGGGTGGCGAGTGGTCTGACCACTACACCACCGTGGCCCCCTGCGCTGGTGGAGTTCGCGATGCAAGGGCCTGTTTCACTTCGGTTTTCTTAAGTATTCTGCAACTAGTCACTCCACGCATGTGTTCATGAAACATTGGAAACTCTTATTCAATGAAAGATCGAACACACACAAAGCAAATTAACTTTAATGAGTTGCAAAGTAAATTTAAGTAAAATGTTTTACAGAGTTACAAAGTATATGCATTCATCTTTCATGTACAAAATGAGTCGTACTTTTCTAACAAATTTGGTAGCTTGTGAATTTTTTTTTTTTTTTTAATAACATTCAGAATGTTATTATATAGTCGGGTTCAGTACTTCATCGGAAGCCACTCTGCTCCTACCTCGAGCACCTGATCTCGCCCGTAGAGTTGCGACTCCTGATTGAAGAGCATAGTCTATTCGCGGTATCTTCACAATTTTTATAATCAAACCTTTGAAAAAAACCACAATACATGACGTGCTCGGTTGTATCCTAAATTTGTCATGTATTGCACGCATTTTTTTAATTGTGTTGAAATTAAAGTACATTATTTTTGGATAAATCGAACATTAACTTACGTTTTATCTATATTTTAAAATATTTTATGTATAATTATTATTAATAAATACATGGAGAAAAATAGGTATGTTGGTAATCCTAGTATAGGCTGTTCACGGTAAACTGAGCACTTTCGAAAACCCTGCTTAAGATCTACGTGTATGAACATCACAGACCTGGTCACTTTATTCATACTCGGTCAAGTGAAACTGCGAAATTGTAATTTAAAATAAATATTTGACAAAGTTCCCAATTCTTACACTTAGTTGCATTAAAACAAATAAAAAAAAACAGAAAGCAAGATAAATAATTTCCGTATACACAAATGTTTTACCTGGCACTTTTAATTCAATAGTTTAAGACATGGAACTACATTTCCTCCGTCGTTACCAACTTTGCTGGGCGCACGCCACTCGGCGCACCCGTTAAAATACACGCAGGTAGGAGAATTAGATTTCAAAAGTGATCACTTTATCGTGAACGGCCTTTAGAAATAGTTCTCATGCGAGACATCAGTAAAGTGAGTGCTCACGAATGCGGTACATTGTCTCTGCTACGGTGTAATTTTGCAGACTCGGTCAGGACGTGTTTGCACGACGAGGCGGAGGAATATCGTAGAAGGAGAACTTCGGCCAGGGCTTCGGAAAAGCGGCAAGTAACAACGAGAATGGGCTTTAGTTGGAGAAACCTGGGCCGGGATGCCAAACACGCAGTCTGGTGACGTCACAGCCGCGTGGCGAGCAGATGTTTGCGGCTGTTCTCGC
>NQII01001032.1:155825-183524 GCA_002778355.1 Clitarchus hookeri | reverse complement strand
GGGGGGGGGGGGTTAAAACACATGCATCGCGGGTAACAACGGAGACGACGTGTCACCATACAACAGTGTAGTTTCAATCAGAGGACAAGAACAACGTGCGCCGTCAGTACCTGGGACTAGTATTTATGCGACGCTGGTAAACTAGGCCCTCTTGTCATCAAACAGCAAAATTCAGATCAGAGGGCAAGAATAACGCGCGCCGTCAGTACGTGGGACAACCCAGACTGCTTGTCGTTATAGTGGAGTTTGGATCATAGGGCAAGGATAGCGTGCGCCGTCTGTACGTGGAAGTCTGGCGGAGCTAGTGTTTACGCAACGCTGCGCTGGTAAACCAGACAGCTTGTCGTCCAACAGTAGTTTAGATCCGAGGGCAAGGTTAGTATGCGCCGTCAGTATGTGGAAGTTCCCGGGAAAAATAAACGCGCAAGGGGATCGGGGGGACAGGACACATGCATCGCTGGTAACAACCCAGACTGCTTGTCGCCGACAACTGCAGCCGGGCGGAAGCGACAAACATCTGCTACTTCTTCATTCTCATGGTTACGACGGGCGCAACTTGAAATAAAAAAAAGGAGAAAGAAGCGAGGAAAAAGAGCACGCCTTAATGGCTTCTCAAAAATGTGGAGGACAATCGCGCGAACATCTTGCCAGCTACGAGAGGCGGATCGTGTTAACTATGCAGTCGCGCACAGGAACGCTTCTCTAAGTCTTCCCCCCAGTTTCCAATAATTTTTTTAAAAGGAACGCAGCGTGGCACAACGTTAGCGTTGTGGTCGGTTAAAGCAACGGATCGGGTTCATTTTTTTTTTATTATTACTCTGGAATCCCTTGGCAGAAGCAGTGTTCAGTTTCTTACTACACTGTTTAGACACCACAACGCAAAACTGTGGATGGGCCATTTTACTAGTTTTTTTTTGCAATAGTTTGAAGTGCAGGCAATAGAACTGTACGTTGAAAGTTAATTTTAATTAATTACCAAAAAACTAAAATTTGGTCTATGCTAAATACTACAGTGTATATTATTTGTCTGGATCTGTGTTTTTGTGACTGTCTCAACGTCAGAAATTTTAGGAAAACAATTAACAGTTAAAACATGGCATAACGCCAACAGCCAAATGTAGCATATTTCCGGCAAATTATTAAGACATGACAACAGTTATTAGCATTACACTGGCTGTTTTGTATTTCGTGAATTAAAAAATAAAACTGATCAGTAACTAACCGTAGGCTAACTTTAAATTCCATCGGCGAAGCCAGGACTTCTTGGAAAGGCCTGGAACATGATCATCTCTCGTTTGGATAGCTTTCGTCCTAATTTTGAGACGAGATGGACGTTTGGCCAATCGTCGCATTCCATTGTGCTTTCTACGCGGTATAGCTGCTGAATGGCTGGCGTGATTGAAATAAACCTTTAACAAAAATAAATTACCCGCCCGCGACTGACCGAACTGTCCGAAGTATTAGTTAGCAGTTACTTCAAGAGCGCTTTAAGGAAAAACATTTGTACGTGTTGACGTCAATTTATAATTTAATACTGTATCTAATTAAAACGAGAAAATTTGCAAATATTTCAAACGTAACGAATTACCTATATCATCACAAGATGTGTTAAAAATAAAACCTTAATCATGAAATATCTTAATCGAGCAATTCACAAGAGAAAGCACATCACGCTCAATTATAAATATGACTAATTCAATAGAAACGGCGTGATGTCTCGCAGTGCACGAGTTTTCTAAATATTAAATCAAGAACCTAATGAGAACTAGTAAATATATTTTGATTGGGTTAGGTTTATTTACAATATAGTTGAATTCTGGTGACTATCATATACAGCAATAAATAATGCAGTTTTTTTTTTTTTTTTTTTTCGATTTAAAAATTGCCAAAATTTTGCGAAAAATAAAGTAGGGATTTATCCATCAAAATCAGTTAACATGCCAAAATAATTGTCTTATGAATAACAAAATAATATTATCAACAAACCTAAAATATTCAACTGTAAAAAAATTGAACTTAGAAAAAATGTTTCTTTTTATAATGTTATGGCAGATGCTTTAAAGAAAATTAACTTCGGTTAAAATTAAGACCTGTTTTGTAATTTTCTTATTATCTGGTTTAACACAATTAAATGTTATGTATTTTAAATAAACATTTTTGTATATCGGTACTTTCATTAGAAAACTTTGTAACTCCCTTTTTTGTTGTCTGTATGTTTTAACGCCATAATAAAACAATAAATATCATCTGAACTACTAAGGAAAGCTTGTATCTCCAAAAAAGTTTAAAAATAATCTACAAACGAAAAAGTGAAACCTAGTATCTACACTATGAGGTTTAGAAGAGCGGAAAATTCTTACATCCACTTCTTATATTGAATGCAAATTTATCTTTAAATCTGGGTTAAAGAAAATACGTATCTAAATTATTAATAAACATATTGTTTCAAACAGCAAAAAATTGCCTTTGAAATCAAAGTAAACATGTTTTTTGTTACTGCTATTAAACACAACATTTTTGGAGTTATAAGTGTTATTCCGTGGGTAATGATATATACGGATTTTGGATTTTCTATACGTTATTATTCGAAAAACAGCAAAAATACTTAAATTCGAAAGCTATACATTGCATCATCTATTGCCGTATTTGATGGTTTTGTTAATTCAAATTATAGTCAATAAAACAAACCCCATTGAATATATTAAGTAGTTCGAACTCTGTTCTTGATTTTGTGTTTCGGGAATTCGAACGTTACAAGATCTTATGATAGCTAGAAATGAAAGAATATCACAAAAAAAATTTCAGCCAAAATATTTTCTATAACACTCTAACTAGTTTATTTTTTCATGATTGGATGAACAAGGTTTTGACTCGCCTGAGTTGTTTGCAGACCAATCACGAACGTTCTGCCTTATAGTATCAGAATCCTCATTGGCCCAGTGAAATGGGGTAGTAGATTCATACATGCATGACAGCCAATAAGGAGAGAAAACTCTCGGACATGTGTACAGTACGTTGAATCCTAGCGAACATTCAACTTTTCCCGCGATAAACCATCATCTCTAGTTATAGCCCATAATAGTTCGTCGAGTGTATCGGTGTGTGTGTGTGTGTGTGTGTGTGTGTGTGTGTGTGTGTGTGTGTGTGTGTGTGTGTGTGTGTGTGNGTGTCTGTGTGTGTGTGTGTGTGTGTGTGTGTGTGTGTGTGTGTGTGTGTGTGTGTGTGTGTGTGTGTGTGTGTGTAGGCGGTTACTGCAGAGTGAGTGATAGATAAGGGAGAACGGAACAATAAAGCCCTTGTGCCACAATGGAAGTTTCCTTGAATTCACGCTTGCATGGCCGCTGACATAGAATGTTAGGGCCAGTGATTTTTCGCGAAAAAAATTGGTGCACACAGTAGACTTTAAAACTACAATGTATACACACCAGCTGTTGTTATAACTCCATTGGCTGCTGGATTCGTTTCCGCATTTAACCAAGCCACTCAGGATTCTGTAACTCCGACACTGACCATACGTGATTCGTGTTCAAACTGTTAACGCGGACCAGAACATGATTCAGGCAATCAAAAAAGCGGGACGACCCTACGGTGCTTTGTACTGTTTCTTGTCTCGGAATCTTTTAGCGAAATATCACTGCCCGTATCTATGGAGTATTTCGCTGAAATTGGCCGTTTCCGTCGAGGTTTGGAGATTTTCGTGATTGGCCTTATGTAATTTTCAGTGGAACGTTTTCTACGGGGTTGTCATTTTAGACGATCAGAGAGAGAAAGAGAGAGAGAGAGAGTGAGAGAGAGAGAGTGTGTGTGTGTGTGTGTGTGTGTGTGGTGGAGTGTGATATTGCAGATAGTTGTAATTTTGTTTATTTTATTTTGGAAAACGTCAATAATGCCATTAAACAATAGTGGAGCAAATACCTAGTGGAAAAAAAACCTAAAATGTGATGTACTGACGATGTAACAACATTATGTGAACATTATGGTAAACATCCGTGTCTATTTAACACAAAAAATAATCAAATTATCACAACAGAACAATTAGGGTCTGTGTATTAAAATATATTGCAGAAGTTGTGAGCGAAGCCCATCCCGGAACCACAGCTACAGAATTTAAAAAAAAAAAAAATGCAGCAAGTATCGTGTGACAGGTAATAAATAATATCTAGACACCTGAAGGATTCGCGGATTCATTTTGGGACAAGCTAGAATCCAAAACACGTGCTTTCGTATAACTTTAGCGATTGGTCCACGCGGTGTTTGACATCTCCTGGAGAACGGTATCCAATTGTCGCCTTCCACTGTGACAGCAGACAACCAGTGTGCAGTTGATATCGTCATATTTGTACATAATACTGTAGAGTCTAGCCTGTAAGTCATTGAACTCGCGAATTTTTTAAGGTCTCTAATAATATCTAACCACAATCTGTGCACAAACAAAGGTGTATCTATTACCAGTTGCTTACACATACAGGTTGTGACTCGTAAACGATCGACCATCCAATAGAACAGACGTTAATGTGTACTTATTTGTGTTGTTCTACGGTTTACTAACCACCGCCTCATTTACGTCCCGCATTAATGGCAACGTACTACTTACTAGAGCTATAATCCGAGTAACTTTCTGAAGCTTTTTCCTTTGAACCGCATTTTCTCTGTGCGGTCTGGAACATCCCGAACCAATAACAAACCTCTGGGGAAAAAATATGCACAGTACAATCGAGCCCAATACAACAATTCTGATCATCATGGCAGCTGTCAGTGAACAAACGCAGGTTCCACCATTGTGGAGTTATAATATGTGGAGTATTGCATAATATATTCTTCGCGAAATATCTTGGGTGCGTTGCTATAACTCTCCGAATTTCAAATGGAGTACAGAAAGTCTAGCTAAGTTACTTATTTACTGTCAGTGCTTGTATTTTTGTATCAGTCGCCATATTCGTTTCAGATATATATATATCCCTCTCTCTCTCTCTCTCTCTCTCTCTCTCTCTCTCTCTCTCTCTGGTATGTTAGATAACACCCTTCGTGTAACATAAATTTTTTATAATTATATAGGTAATATTTAATGGCTAGTGACAAATTCCTTATCACGAATATCTGGTGTTCTTCTATGCGTTACGTCGTGGTTTATATCCTCTCCGCTGCCCTGTGCGACGAGGCGAACACGTGCAGGCAGAAAAGAACCAGTTTGAACTGCGAGGACGAGTACATATAAGGACAAGTATAAAAACTTAACGTTGTCAAGCGGGTGGCGAGGACGGCGGAAAGTCGCTCTTCCGCTTCTGCCAGCTACACAACTGTCGCCGGCAGCTCGGTGAAGTCGTGAGCTACCCGTAACGAAGACTGAAAACAGTTGTTCTCTTAGTTGTTCACTTCATGCTTTAGGCGTTCGCCTGTTGCGACACCCATCTCTTCCTCGTTCTTCCCGGACTTCTTCGGCTTCTGGCTTATATTTAATTATTTTAGGCGGTAATCTCCGACTGGTCATTCTAGTAATGCGATCTCTCCACTTTCTTCTATTTTCTTGAATTTTATCTGTTAAACTGCAAATGTTCAGTTCTTCCCTTATTTCTTCGTCTCTTAGTTTATCTGATCTACTACATCCTTTAACAGCCCTAAGGAATAGCATCTCTTTCAAGTGTCTATTCATAGTTTCATATATGTTGGTAAGTTTTGATCATTTCGTATCTATGTCTTTATCATATTCAAATGTGACACCGCAAACTGAATGGTTAAAATTATTAACCTGTTCTATTATTTTGTTATTGATAACTATTTTTGTTCTTATATGGTCTTTTCCTCTAAGAGGCATTCTTTAGTTTTCTCTATTGATATTTTCAAATTGTATTTCTCACTTACTCTACCCAATATTTATATATTTCCTTTTGTAGGTCATCTTTAACTACCTACAAATGGAAATATATTCATTGGGTAGAATCTGTGAGGAATACAATTTGAAAATATTTGTTTTCATGTAAATGTCGGAATGGTTGCTTGACTCCAATGTACCGCGCCCAAGTATGTTAGTTTTCTTGTTTAACCGACTGTCGTACGCCTGGCAAGTTATTTCTCGTTTTTGACTAGCCAAACGAAATTTCGCCTTCGAATAGCTACGCTGTGCCAAAAATGCATTAACTATAGGCTGTTCACGATAAACTGATCACTTTCTAAGATCTACTTGCAGGTACGATGTGTATCCTTCCACCTTATGTAAAATTAACATTTCCATGGGCCTCAACACTTTATTCACCCGTCGGTCGAGTGAAATTGTGAAATAATAAGAAACTTGCAGATAGACAGGTAGGTGTTTGTAGTCGGATTTTATTTCGTGGTGTACATATGTGAGAAGGAATACTTTAGGCAGGTATGCAAGATCGGTATCTGAGTGCTGCGAGTGATTTAATCTTTCTGTTTATCGTCATATATAATAAAATTATCTGACCACTATAATAACGTCCTATCGTTTTCGCACTGTCTTCTCGACGACGAGAGAATGAAGTTCTGAGTGATGCATGGGGTTACAAACTGCTTTTACAGACCTAAAAGTGAATAGGGTGGGTGGAAGCGATTTCCTCTACCAACATTAGTTTATTCGAAGCAATATTTAAAATAGTCATGCTTGATGTATTCAAACAAAATTAATTGTTAAATTGCAATGTATTAGTGAATTGCTCTCGTAAAAGAACATGTATGTGTAATATGTGATTGGGGTGGTTGGTAAGTGCTTATAAATATTTTCCTTTTTATTTTTTATATCAGTTTGCATCTGTGTTAATATTATCACTCCCACACTTCAAGCCGAAATTTCGTTGCTTAACATAACATCCAGTGCACGATGCTCAAACATATATATTTGTTGATAATTGTGAATAACTATTTACTTTTATAATTAATTTTTTTAAATATGTATGTATATCTCAGTGAGTAGCAGCATCGTCTCTCTCTCTCTCTCTCTCTTGCGCGAATAATGGTTTAAATGTGTGGTTTTAGATGTGTGCTTTTGATTCTGCTATTATATAAAGGATACATATTCAAAATAAGTACATGTGTATGCATACAGTATTTAAAACATGATAAATTGTTAAGTTTGTACTGTATAATTTAAATACACTAGTAAAGGAATGTAAATGTGTGACTCGACTGTTCCGGCGCCCTGGAGCCTGATGCAACTTGATACCTGCCAAATGCTGAAGTTTGGAAGTAGGTATTGATTCTGCTCTGCGGCGTGAGGCGCCAGCATTTGATGCTAGCCCTCAGTGACAGGGCATAGGAATACGTCGACACTGTTGTCTCTAGGTCCAATTTACTAATAAGTTACACTTTATATGTGAGTTCACATAATCGAGTTTTATTGTTGCTTGACAGGTTAACTGGAACATGAATTCACGAGACAAACTCCCCTCCCCTTTTTCTATGTAGGCTACGTATGGTTTGACGCCGCGATTGGCGTCGTGGGGGGGGGGGAAGATTCTTCATACTTGGTGTAGAACTACTTATCTGACACTGCTGCGCTGTCTTCCCTCAGCTGGCGGTGGGGCGTCCCGACGCCTGCTCTCGGAACCCCTCCTCCCGGGTCCACTCAGCACTCTTCTTTTGACGAAGTCGGACTGGCTTTTCTCGGATTCTTCCCACCGCACGTCCCGCTTGACGGCCTCCGACTGAGGTCCACGTCTTGATGCATTTGGCGAACTCGTTTTCTCTCGGCTCCCGGTACACCCTTCTCGTTTGACGAAGTCTGACTGACTTTTCTCGGATTCTTCCCGCCACACGTCCCGTTTGACGGCCTCCGACTGAGGTCGACGTCGTGATGCATTCTCGATCCTCGACTGACTCGACGTCGCTTAACTGACTGCTTCGTTGCTCCCCCCTTCACGTGGTTTTGTAGCGTCCATCGCCATATTCCACTTCCCCCTTCTCTGCACGTGGTCCGGGGTGCTTGTCGTCCCCCCGGGTCATAAAACACGTGNATCGCCATATTCCACTTCCCCCTTCTCTGCACGTGGTCCGGGGTGCTTGTCGTCCCCCCGGGTCATAAAACACGTGACCGCTGCTCGTGTGGTCCACAGCCGGCCTGGCGTCGTCCCTTGGTTCTGGCCTGGAAGTTTATTGTCCCGTTCTGCACGCACGTCCGCTAAAAGCTCTCATGGTTTATTGCGGTACAAGCCCGGGACAGACGCAGCTGGTGGTGGGATCTCGGTGTCCCTTGGGCAGCTGCAAAATGCAGCTGTGTCCGCGCCCTGGTGCCTTCCGTTGTCTCCGGATGTCGTCTGCACGTGCAGGAACAGTTGCACGTGCAGAAACCTTTGGTAGCGCGCCTTTGCAGCTGCGAGGCTCCTGGCGTCACTCTGCCGGCACGTCCACAAAACCCTTAATCCTTATTGCAGTCGTCCGCCGGCGAGCTTCGCCAGAGCGTGTGTTCTGACGAATAAAATATAGGGACGCAGAATGCGTCAAGCTCTCTCTTGGCTAGTGTTCTGTGTCATCCCTTCGCTTGTCGAGACCTGCAAGGTGTTCGCGCTGGCCGTCGGCTGTCTGGGAAGGCTCTACAGATTGTTTTCGCGGAGTTAGCTGGGTCAGATGTGTTCTGCTGCTGGTGATGTGATTGTTGGTTGTTCACTTAATGAGTGGGTTTCGTTTCAGTCTATTCGTAAGGAAGTCGTCTGCCATTTTGTTGTGCTGTTCAGGATGGTCCAGTATTGTATAGCGACATTTAACTCACACTGCATACAGCAGTCGATGCTTGTGTAATAAGTAATTGTGCTGGTTGGTAAGTGGTTATAACTATTTTTCTCCTTACATTTTATTTTTATGTATATTATTTATGTCTTGCTAACATTGCAGTTAAATATATTAGTTTTTTTTTTATTCTATGGCTGGTTGTTAAAGGTTACCCTTGTTAACAATTACTTGAGCTGCCGACCCTTGTGTAAGACTGATGATAATTGTTTATATTAACATATAAGTATTTTACAGTTATCACGACTATGCGCATCGTAAATGTATCACATTTGTATACGTCTTGATTTTTGCATATCACAGTTTGTTGTAAGTTATTCATAGCTGGCTTTTATTTACATATACGTTTTCACATTTATATATCCAGTCGGAAAGTTATTGGTCTGTTAAGGGAGGCAAGCTGTCGCTAAGGGGGATCGAATTGGTAGACACTTGCGCTACCATGCGATAAGGGTGTTGGTGGTGGGTACTGATGAGTGCACGCAGGCCGATGTGTATGTATGTGATATTTCAGACCCTACACAGCTGAGGTTCGGAAATGACAGCCAACTATGCTTATAATTGCACATAAGACATAAATGACCATGCGATCATTTTCGTTGTCGGAGGCGATGTCTATGTTACGAATTTGGTGACTGTATCTTAAACTGCAGTCTTCACATTGTTCGGGATTCACTCAACAAAGTAGCTGCTGTTCTTGTTCTGGGTGTTCAGCATATGTTCATCCACCTCCTTCGTGGACATGTGGCCACTGAATACTGTAGCAACTGTGAAGTAACGACCATGGTGTGATTCGCAGGTAGCCATCATGTACCAGTTATTAAACATTTTCTGGGTAGACTCTGGCACACTAAGGGTGTGGTACTGTTGGCTACCTCGATACAGAGCTATTAGGGCATAAATTACCCTTCGATCATTTTTTTATGGGAGTGTTGTGTATATTATAAATTTTGTGACTATCTTAAACGATTCGGAAATTACGGTCAGTTATGCTTGTAAGTATGCATAGGACTTAAATGAACATGTGATAATTTTCGGTGTGGTAAGTGCTGTGTGTGTATGTTACGAATTTGGCGACTGTATCGTAAATGGCTCGAAAATATGGTAAACTATACTTGCAAGTATGTGTAGGACATAAATGACTTTGAGATAATTTTCGTTGTTGGGGGATATCTCTATGTTACTAATTTGGTGCCTGTATCTTAAATGGTTCGGAAATTTTAGCTAACTAGGCTTACAAGTGCGCCTAGAGCATAAATGACCTGCGATAATTTTCGTTGACGAGAGTGTTGTATATCTTATGAATGTGGTGACTGTAGCTTAAATGGTTAGGAAATTATGGTAATCTATGAGTATAAGTTTCCTTAGGGCATAAATGACCCTGCGATCGTTTTCCTTGTCGGAGGGGATGTCTATGTTACGATTTGGTAACTGTATTTTTAACGGTTCGGAAATTATAGCAAACTATGCTTGTAAGTACACATAGGGCATAAATTATCCTGCGATAATTTTCTTTGTCTAAGGTGATGTCTATGTTATGAATTTGGCCACCTTATCTTAAATGGTTCGGAAATTACAGCCAACTATGATTATGAGTATGTATATGGCATAAATGACCCTCCGTTCATTTTTTTTGCCTGGGGTGGTGTGTATGAGTATGTTATGAATTTGGTGACTGTATCTTAAACGGATCGGTAATTACGGCCAGTTATGCTTATAAGTACGCATAAGCCATAAGACCCTGAGATCATTTTACTTGTCGAAGGTGATACCTATGTTACGAATTTTGCTGTTGTATTTTAAACAGTTTGTAAATTATAGCTAACTATGCTTATAAGTACGCAATGAGAGCCTAGGTTAGCCAAACGGAGCCTAGACTTTTAAGAGAGCCTCACATAGCCAATCTAGGCCGAGACCCTTTCAAGAACCTCGCATAGCGAATCGGATACGAGACCCTTTCGAGAGCCTCGCGTAGACAATCTGAGACGAGACCCTTTCGAGAGCCTCGCATAACCAATCGGAGACGAGGCCCTTTCGAGAGCCTCGCGTAGCCCGCTCCTCACTCCTCATTTGCCAAAAAGGAGTCACTCAGCCATATTGTCATCGACGGAAATTGAAGGAAAATTTTTTGAGGGAAATGGGGAAATTTTCTAGAAAATTTTGCCGTCTTCATCGGTACTGGCTACCAAAATGGCCACCGTATGAGGAAAAGGGGGAATGGCATCATCTAAGATGGCCGCCACCAAACCCCTGGTGTCCCTTTACGTACCATTTCTAACTACTAATATTTATACACTGTTGCCTATATCGTAAACGGGAGCCGAGTTGAAAGTGGACTTTGTGGTACGTCGCGGTAGAAGACGGAGTACTGTCTTACCCTCTCGTCCGTGGCGTGTGCGCGCGACAGACGAAATGCAAGTATTTTTACGCGCGAATTGCGCTGCAGACCTTTGGTGCTCCGGGGCCCGGCCTGCGCCAGAATTAGCAGGTCCTGGCTAGTTGACATCTGGCCGGAGGCTGCGGCCTGCCAAGGCTGTGCTGATGAATCAGCTCTTGCCACCCGCCACCGCCGAGCCGTGCCGATACAGTACGCACTCCGCAGAGGGAAAAAACGATTCTGCAGGCCAGCGGGAGCTACAGCCAAAGTATATATATATAGTCTATTCGCTGTTCCTTCACACTTTTCGAATCAAACCTTTGAAAATGCATACAATATATTACGGGTTTGATTCTTTCCTAAACATGACATGGGGCCGCGGTGGCTGAGCGGTTAGACTGCTCGCCTCCCACCAAGGCGGTTCAATCACCGGCAATCGTGCCGGACGATGCCACTAGTCGGCGCGGGTTTTCTCGCGGATCTCCCGTTTCCCACGACCTTACATTCCGGCGCTGCTCCATCCTCACCTCGCTTCACCATCATCGGCTCTCAAGACCTCGGTGTTAAGAGCAGCCCGAATCTCTTCACTCCCGCAGTGGTGGATGCAGGTGACTTCTATCTCGTCTAACCTCAAAGTGTTAAAAGTAATTGTTTTTAAGTCACTGAAATATATTTGACACGAACATAAACAAAGCATTTCGCGACGGTTACGAAGACAATATTTTTATTTTGCGCATTTCTAAATTACTTTCTTTTGCATACTGACGGTAAAAATAGTTTCAAAGCGGCGATTATTTTTTTATAGAAATTGTAAGGATCGTTAGTTCGCCGTCTATGATTTGGGTTTCGGTGAAGTTTCCAAATGGCTCAATTACTCAGGAATCCCACTTATTTTTTAAGATAATTTTAATTCAAGGCTTGGCTTCATACTTTTTGCAGAAATTTTTCGTTTTCGCTGCATAGTTTCGGACTCAGTGATTACTGTCAATGTACGATAATTGAAAATTTACGTTTTACGAGTTGTTTTAATATTTTTGAGCACTATTTTAATTGTGTGTTGTCTGCTTGTTGTAAACAGTCGAGAACTTATTAATAAAATACAACTATGCTGTCGACTTCTTATACAACAAGCACATAACACACAATTAAAATTACGCACAAAAATATTAAACCACTCGTAAAATGTAAATTTTCAATAACCTACGTGGTTAGTAATTACTACCAATCCTAAATTATTACGCAAAAAATGAGAATTTCTGCAAAAGGGTATGAAACAGAGCCTTAATGGCATCTTACGAATCTTGTATTTTAATACTCTGCCTCACTTATGACAGTAAAAGGAATAAAATAAAACTATGAATTTTTTAATCTAAATTATACATTTTTTAAATTGGTAGTTGCTTCATAATGACAAAGATCTCCGGGAGGAAAAGGAAAAAAAATTAGAACGCGCTAGCACTTATTTTGTTATTTCAAGTAAGTCTCATCACTTTAATTAAGTTATTACCGATTTCCTCCACCATTCCTCTATAGGCATATGTTCCCGTAAGCACACGTGTGTGTTTTTCTGAAGCATCAAGTAAATACCTTTAGGCCTATTAATTCCATCTACCACTGACGGTCCGTTGGAACTAATTAACACTTTCGACAATGTGCGAAATTATTCACTTGAACCGTAATTTCCAACAGGCTCGATGTGAAACTTCTATATGTGCCTTTGAAGAGTTAAACATTTCATTGTCTGTTGCACTTTGCTCAGGTCAAATCTTTGTTTTTCTTGCCCACTCAGAACTCATCAGCTGTAGCAGCGAATATCTGGAGATTGTGGCCAACTTAAGGTGGCCGCCTGGGTAGGCAGCCTATCGGTGTGCAGAGCTCCAGCAGAAAATGTTTTATTATAAAAAAAAATCGTCCAACGTGTCTGAGAGATGTCTGCCTACGAATAGCACATAAGGAACGTTACGCGTCTGTATACGTTTTTCAGTTCCTACATTTTCCTCTAAAGTACGTTTTTTATGATAGTGAAAATGGTTCAAAGGGGTGTTTTCACGATCATTTTTAGCAATGAATATTCTGGTACAAAACATTTAAAAAGGAATAGGGACGTGCATCAAACATTTTATTTTTTATTATTACCATACAAAATGGCAGGGCGGTTGGACAGCCTTAAGGCTCCCGCCTACGTGGTGTTTGAACTGCGTTGTAGAGTGTTTGAAATACTCGTTTTCCTACAAAACTATTAAACGCACCTCCAGTGTGCTGCTCTCTGAAAATAACACACACTTCATACGAGGGATGTTGAGTGCTTTCAAGACGTCACGTACATTACAAATACCATTTCAGAGCATTCCAAAATGGCTAAAAACGGCTCTTTCAAAGTGTTGTATTTCAAAATATACGCATAAGATACATACAAAACGACTATAGGGGCCTCCACTGAACCTTCCTAAAGACTTCCCACTAATAAAATTATATGGTCAACGCTGAAAGTCCTATAGGTACACACAGCACGACGAGAACACTGCACGCCAGTTCAGAGCCTTGCGCTTATCGGCGGTGCTGCACTCGATGCGCGTGGCCTTAAGGCCCCCGTCTACCTGGAACTTTTTCCCACGGTTAGGCTGAGAAGCGCGGGAGCGATAAGGGCGACACTGCCACGCGCATCAAGTACGCCATCGCCGCTAAGCGCAAGGCTCTGAACTGGCGTGCAGTGTTCTCGTCGTGCTGCGTGTACCTATGGGACTTTCAGCGGTGACCATATTATTTTATTAGTGGGAAGTCTTTAGGAAGGTTCAGTGCAGGCGCATATAGTAGTTTTGTATGTATCTGATGAGTGCATTTTGAGCTACAGCTCCTTGGAAAGGTCGTTTTTAGCGGTTTTGGAGTACTCTGAATTGATGTTTCTAACGTACGTGATATTTTGAAAGTACTTAACAGCTCTCGTCTGAGGTGTGTGTTCTTTTCGAAGATCAGCACGTTGGACGCACGCTTAATAGTTTCGTTGAAAAACGTGTATTTGGAACACTCTGCAACGCAGTTCAAGAGCCAGGTAGACGGGCGCCTTAAGCAGGGCTTTCTAAAGTGCTCAGTTCGCCATGAACAACCTTTACACTGACAGAGCACGCACAGCACACATGGGGTTGTTGGTGGACGACGTGCGCGAGTGTCGGCTCGTGGTTCGAGGCGAGGAAGTCGAGATAGGTGTGCCCGGATGGGAGGGAGTTTCCCGCTGGGACAGTATTTGCTCGAGATAAACTGTCAGTCCCGCGGTCTTTCCCAGAGAGGGAGGGGGTGGGTCCTCGGCGGAGCGCGATAACAGCGTCTTCTCGTCCTGTGCTCAAAGGGATAAGGCACGCAGGTAAAAACTTCTGCCTGTCCCACGCCTCGCCCCCTTAACGGATGTTCATATCTGAAAAATAATACCCATATCATTCATATTCGTTATTTATAGAAGTACCGTTTTACGAATCGCCATATCGAAAGAAAAATATCGATTTTTCGGTACATCGGGAACCGATATTTTATGTATTAAAGAAAGGACTTGGCCAATATAAAATTTATTGCAGTATTATACAGGCTGAGTATAAAAGAATACCGCAACTTTGAATGTCTATAATATCAAAACCAAACAACATAAAACCTTGATTGACCAATCAAATGAACCTTGGAACCGCGAAGTTTGTTTATCATACAATGATAAATGTTCAATGTGACCACAACGAGTGGCCCGAACGACATCTACGCGATAATCAAACTCGTTCCACGCTCTTGTCAGCACGTCCGATGTTACAGTTTGGATGGCGTCCGTAATTCTCGTTTTGAAGTCGTCAATATTAGCCGGCAATGGTGGACGAAACACTTGATCCTTTATCTACCCCTCATAGAAAAAAAATCGCACGGGGTAAGATCCGGGCTTATTGGGGTCAGTGATGAAGAGCCTGGTCACCAGATGCTCCTCGACCAATCCAGCGTTGCGGCAACGTCTCGTTCAAGTATCCGCGAGCAGCTAGGTGCCAATGGGATGGCGCACCATAAAGAAAACATCAGGCCGTCCCCTTCACATTGTCGTGTCGAATGCGAGCTCGCTACCCCCTCACCACTTCAAACCGAGAGTTACGAACGCCATCCAAACCGTAACACCAGACATGCTGACAATAGCGTGGAACGAGTTTGATTATCGCGTAGATGTCGTTCGGGCCGCTCATGGTGGGCACGTTGAACATTTATGAATGTATGGTAAAAACCTTTATGGTTACACGGTTCATTTGATTGGTCAATCAAGGTTGTAGGTGGTTTTGTTTTGATGTTATAGACCTTCAAAGTTGGGGTATTCTTTTATACTCATACTGTATAGTGAGGACACGAGGCATTGCAGAAAGGTGTGGCGCCTGTTTTCGGTGCATAACGCCAAAGTAAACATAGTAAATTTTTAATTCAATTTTTTTATTCAAAACATAACTTATAAAATAGCATTAAAAAAATTTTTTTTCCGATACATGGAACAATGTTGATTTCGATAAAATATTTTTTTAACATCTCTAGGTCACTGTACGGACACCTCACACGTACGTCCTAACGGAAATCATCAAAGATTATTATACGTATATATTTTTTATTCAATTTCATTTTTTGGATAGGTAGTAGGGGCCATATAATATTGCTATTCCACAAAACAAAATAAACAAACTTACAATTATTCTCAATACCACGCTCCGCCACCTTCTCTCGGGTTGGCTAAAATGTCGACCTTGTAGGAGACCTTCCACTGAAAACTGCATATGGCTTACTGCGAAAACGTCGATAGAAAGAGCCAGCAGTACGCTAAGTATTCCATAACACAATCCATATTGGCGGCCGTGCTGGCTTGCATGGTATGTTCCGTCGTGGCTCATGTGCTTTGCTGTTACATTCTCCCCTTTCCCTCACGCACTCTACAACAACCGCCTGGACACACGCCGATAAACTCCACTGAAATACACTCATATGCAAAAAAAAAACGAATTCCATGAACGAATCGCGCAAGTACAACGAAGTTAGCCACATAGCATCGTCATGCCCCGACATGTGTCCCATTTGCGTTTAATGCGGTTTTCTTACGCGGATGTACCACTAGGGGGCATACATGTCACTCCATCATTCATAGCTGCAAGACACCGAACAAGATCTAGTAGCAGTATGAGCAGTGTGAGTCACGGAGCCAAGTTCAGTGAAAACGCAGCATGCCTCGACGTAGCATTTGACAAGCCTTTGCCCAAATGGGTGAGTTTTAGAGAGGCCGCATCGTCGGCCTCCGAAAGTCAGGTTGGACATTTCAGCACGTTTCTCGCCACTCGAACCGCCCTGCCTACACCGTGAGCCGGTGTTGGGCGTATTGGGAACAGGAGGGTACACACACCCGTCGAGAAGGCTCGGGTCGACCCCGGCGGACCATCAGCAAGAAGAATCGATTCATCGTGCGACAGGCTGTAAGAACTACACAGGCGTCGCTGCGCACCGTCCAAGGACATGGCAACTGGGGATATGCCTGTGTCCACCAGTACCATATCCAGTCGGCTAGCAGAGCAGGATCTTTCGTCGTGGCGTCCCTTATGACGTCCAAGGGCCGAGCATGTGTTACCTTCTGCCGGGAAAGGACAGCATGACAGCTTGCGGATTGGGGACCAGTAGTGGTCTGCGACGAACCACGGTTCTGTCTCGATACAGATGATCGCCGAATTAAAGTTCAGATACGTCCTGGCCAGCGCCGTGACCCACGTTTCATTTTTAGAGCGGTACACCGCCCAACTAGAGGTGTCGTGGTGCGAGGTGCAATTTCCTACGATTCTTGCACACACTGGTGATGGTTGAGGGAACCCCGCTGGCGCGGCAATACGTCCAGGATGTTCTGCGACCATGTGCACTCCCCTTCCTGGTGCAGCTTGACAACCCCATTATCCAGCCGGATAATGCCCGGCCTCACACATCACAGTTTTCTCTGGTCATCCTTCGTGATATCAACGTGCTTTCTCGGTCAGCAAGGTCCCCACACATCTCGCCCATCGAGAACTTTTGGGACCAGATTGGACAGCAACTTCGGCCAGCGACGACTACGGCGGATTTTGAGAGTCATCTGGGCCAGCTGCGACAGGATCTTCCTCGAGAGAGCATCCGACGTCTGTACGCCTCCATGTCCGACCGTATCGCCACCAGTTTGCATGATATGGGTGGTCCAACATCATACTGTCACAGACTGTCGCTCTGCGAGCGTGCGAGGCACGGATGACGCAGCTGCTTTTCACAAAGGAAAGTTTACAAAGCGTCCTTGTTATGCCTGTCAAGGCGCGTGTCTCTCCCGACCTTGGGTATCGGGTGTCTTTGACATATATGAAGAATGCTCTGGATTACTGACCTGGTTGCTCTCAGCTAACTCGGGGTGCGGCGAACTTTCCAGGTCAAGACCAACAGAGTATAAATAGCGCGATGGGCCTCCAGGCAGGAAGTTGTTGAATGGATGAATGGCTGAGTTTCAGCGATAGACGACGAGCGGCGAGAGAAGTGACCAGCGGAAGGGAAATCTGCGACTGCGAGCATCAAGCAGTGAAGTGTGCGGCTGGCAGGCTGAACTATTGGACTAGATGAGTGAGTGAAAGACATTACAAATGATAGCAACAGACAGACTGAACGTGTGTCAATGATGAGTATGAGTGATTGACTAACGAAACAGAGACATTGAGAAGGATGTTGATTAGAGTTGAAATAGACATAAAATTTTACGCTCGCTGAGAAATGAAAAGAGTAGTAGTGGAGATAGATTATTTAAAGCTGTAGATAATAGCTGTGTGAACAAATTAAAAATCAAGTTTAGTTCTTTTATTTTTATTAAGACCTTCAACCCTCACGAACTCAGATACGCCCCCCATGCGTCTTGTAACAATACTAAGTGCTGGTCCCCTGCTATACATGCTCGGTGTGGTACAATATTTTGATGTTTCTGTATACATACTACCTTGCCCCGTGCCCGACCCAACCTACGTGCTGCTGCGATGGCATGATTGTATATTCAAATCCACAGGCAAAAAAAAATCTTACACCTTTACGTGTACTCTAGTAGAGAGATTTTTATTAGAGTACATATGTGTGTGCTTCATTCGAAATAGAATATACAAGAATAAAATAATGTTATTTCTCATGGAGCAGAAAATAATAGGTTGGAAAATTTTTATTAGAATTTCTATATTGTTGCGCATAATCTGGCAAACATTTTATGGAGATTCGCTTAGTAACTACCTGACAGGTCCTTTCGAAGACGTGTGTGTGTGTGTGTGAATTTTTTTTTTTAAAGCTGCACCAATAATTGCGTAAGTATGTCCAAGAAGTGTGTGTGTGTGTGTATACAGCACACAGACAAACTTCTAGAATCAAAATATTTTTCCATATGTTGAATAGCACTAGATAGAACCGACAACGGCATGCAGTTTAACACACTGCTTCCCATATAAAACAAGGCAAAAAAAAATATTTGGTATAATGATGTTGTGGAGTCAGAGGTCAATCACCGGAGCGATAAACCCTCTGCGTCCATTTGTCGGGTATTCTCGAGCACTTGGCTCGGTCCCGATATATCTTTCGTGGCTTGAACCTGATAAACTGCGCGTTCTAAAATAGGAACTAGCATAACAGCCTCCCGAAATTCATCTCGCTTGTGCACTGTGTGTAAACACGTACTTTGTTTCAATCTTGACTGCAGTGCGCAGTAGCCGCTTTCCTTTCAAAGGGTATAAGATATGCAAATGCATTTTTTTTTCAGTTGTAGCGTGTGATGATATTAGCTTTAATTGCCGGTAGGCTAATAAGAAAAATGGCGGGGGGTGGGGGAGAAAAGGGGGAGGCACTTGCCTCATTTTATAGCTCGAGAATTATAAATAGAATCTAAATACATTAACTGAAAACTACAGGTATTGGAAGCCAGCGCATCTTAAGAACCAAGGAAGGGCAATCGTTGCCAGGTGCCGAATTTCGTCATTTTTGTGAACGTATTATTTTATAGGGTATTTTCATCTGGTCTGAAGCAACATTGCTGGTCTGGAACCGTACTGGTACTAAGATAATCGATCAAGAAAGGCAAAAAGACACAAAGGATGGTGTGGTAATAGAAGAGGTACTTAAAACGTTAATTTCTTATGTTTCCTGAAATATTTGATTTGTCCTTTGGTGATATTAAACGTTACGAACCCAGTACGCACTCAAAGAGGGTTAAATACCAATATATTTCAAGGTCAGCACCGTACCATACGTAATGAAATTAGATAAAGAACTGTATGCAGTGTCTGAAACAGCAACACATATATTTATATCGAGCTATTTGTTAGCGGCAAATATGCGTATTTCATTTTGTCGCAAGGTACTGTATTGTGCTGAACAGATGCATAACTGTGGCAAAATGTTTGCTTACTAATTTGACAAAAACCGTTATATAGCATGGTCCTTTCATGGCTTTTGTATAATGGCTTCAAAACACCTGTAGACTTCAGTTGACATGTAAAGCGCTAATTTATGCCTTACTCGCTTAACTTAACTAAAATTCTATCTTGTCGGTGACGACGCAAACAGCGTTAATTTGCATTTGAAATGTTTTTCCACCCCTGGCTTGATGTTAAAACTTAATCAGTTTGGCATTTTACATTAAACTCATTTTGAAAACGATTGCATCCAACTTTAAAAATCATCCTTCGAAAATGTTACTGCCCCCTGCCTGCACATATTTTAACGGACACATTGAGAGGCATGATATCAGTAAAGTTGGTAACGACGGATGGAAAATAGTTCCTTGTCTTAACTAGGAATTGACAGTATCGGGCAAACATCTGTAAATACCGAAATTATTTATTTTATTTTCTGTTGTTTTTAATGGACATAAGCGTAGGAATTAGATACTAAACAGAGCTTTCAAAAGTGCTCGGTTTACCGTAAGGCACCTGAATGTAAAAGTTTATGTATACCGTAAAACACTTGCAGTTCCACGTATACATGCATGTCTTCCTATTCTTCCTGCTGTGACTCATATTACGAAATTCCCTCGCCCAAGACGTCATGGTCAATGGTTAAGNGGGGGGGGGGATCCATCAAACCCTGCGACACAGTAAGTGATGTTCCAAAGGAACGGGGAAAACTGTAGGTCTGTTGCTTGAAAAGGGCGGGCAAGAAGTTGGTGATCGAGCTGGACGCGAAGCTCGCGCGACATCGTCGACGTGACGGCTGACGCAAGTGGCCCTCGCCTTGACAACCAGAAATTCGCAGCTTTTTTTTTCCTCAGCTTCGTCGAGTAAACTATAGGCTATTCACGGTTATTTCCAACTTTTCTGAAGCCCTGCCAAAGTTCTACTTTCAAGATATTCATGAGCCTCGTGCAAACAAAGCTTAACTCTGTTTAGAAAATTATACCAGAGGGACAACGCACCGCATTCGTGCGCACACAGCCTAAAATATTTTACATAACTTTTTCTCAGTAGGCATTACCAACACACTTACTTTTTTTTCTCTCTCTCTTTATTAATATCAGTCATACATGAAACATACTTCAACAGATAAATTATAAGTACAAGTTTAATTTTACCAAAAAATAATGTACTTATGTGTTGACACGAGTATAAAACGCCTGTGATTCATGGAATATTTAGGTAACAGCCAAAGCACGTCATATAGAGGTTGATTTTTCAAAGGTTTGATTCGAAAAGTGTGAAGAAATCGCGAACAGGCTATACAAGCTTTTGATGGTAAAGTGGTCACTTTATACGGTCCTCCCAGCAGGTATAAAAACCAAAAAAATTATATGTTTTGTAGACTTAGACGTTAACTTTTGAGAGCTATAAAATGAATACTCTGTGTTTAGTGTTGACATTACATGCTTCCATCATTACGCTTTCCTGTGCAAATTAGATCTGTGACAGTGGGACTTTATTATGCACGATGAAATCCCACAGATGTTACTACGATTGTACGGTTTTACTTTTTTCCTAACTCTTCAGGAAACTGCGCAGGAAAGCTTTGAAAATGTGACTTTTTACCGTTTTCCGGGTGTTTTTATTTTTAATACACTAAAAATGATAAAAACAAAAGCGCATGGGCTAGATAATTGGTTTTTATCTGTTCTGGCAAAACGCCGTATTCACAGGGCCTTAGTTTGCTGAGATACGTGTAAACGCGCAAACAACGAATGTGCATATTATACACTGAAGAGCCAAAAAAACTGGTACACCTGCCTAATGTCGTGTAGGGCCACCGCGAGCACGCAGAAGTGCCGCAAGACGACGTGGCATGGACTCGAATAATGTCTGAAGGTATGCAGGAGGCATTGAAATCTACGCTAATTTGAGAAAGGGTTGCACGTCTGTCACGTTTAATGATTCTCGTCAGTCGTCGTTTGTCCCTGTTCTTTCACGATCTTTTTCCGGCCGCAGCGATGTCGAAGATGTGATGTTTTGCCGGATTCCCGATATTCACGGTACTCTCGTGAAATGGTCGTACGCGAACATCCAACATTTATCGCTACCTCGGAGATGCTACGTCCCATCTCTCGTGCGCCGACTATAACACCACGTTCAAACTCGCTTAAATCTTGATAACCTGCCATTGTAGTAGCAGTAACCGATCTAGCTGCCGACCGCATCGCGTTACTCTTATTGGGTTCCATACCTCTGTTATTTGCATACGCACGCCTATACCAGTTTTTTTTTTTTTTTTTTTTACTATTCAGTGTATATTAAATAGAGAGTGAGTGAACCCTTGATGAAATATTCCCGAATACTCTTTCCGTGCCAATTTCCAGCAGCCTTTTAAAACTGGTGTCACTAGTTTCTTTTTATTTGAACCCCAGCCTGTGCCGCCCAATTTGAAGACGTCCCAGGGCCACTGGAAACATGGAAACAGCTACGACAGCGGCAATCATATTTTTTGTATTCGTAACACGCATGTCACGATCATGTCAGTTTCATTTATTTTTCCCTCAAACGGCAAACACACAGAAAGATGTCTTTCAACTGGAAAGCTTAGGATGCACACAAGTTGGCTTGCACGTACGATCTAGTACGGGAGCTCATTAGCCTATGCGGCCGTCGCTAAATACGTGTGCACTTGTGTCGAGTTTAAAGAAAACGATTTAATAAACTTACGTTGATGTGAACTAAAAAAAATTTCCTCTTAGCTTCAGTTATATAGAAGTTATTCATTTTACTGTCCTCTAGGTGATCACGTTAGGTTAGGACAGAACGCTGGATTGTTTGCCTAATAGGCAAACAATCTGATTTCATAACATATTCTTGGCCTGTTAAGATGCTTGTTATTTGTGACTGATTCCGAGATTTACGTATGCCTGAGACAACGGGGGGTCTAGAGGTGTATTCTTCAAGAGTGTGGGGGGGAAGGGTGTTTGTGAAACCCCCCGACGTAGCGAAGCTAGTTGGTTTCAAGATATATCTTGGTAGTATATTATAAATTCCATAATGTCTTTTCGACCATGAGCAGCAAGAAGATATAACTTTACTTAGGGAACATTTTACGACGGCGCCCATCCGAGACGCGAAGTAAACCTCCACCAGAACGCCCTTACGCACGCATACACACGTAATCTAAGAAAAACTATATAAATTTTTTATTCGGCCATTATAATTACGCTATCAGAAAGCGATTCATAGCAGCCCGCTCTACATTGATACTTACACGGACACGTATATGCTGTTCGCAGTAAAGTGAGCACTTCCTTTCAACCATAATTTATCCTTTAACCACCTTTTTAAATAAATATTGCCATATAAGTAATAAACACATTGTGTATACTCCATTGCACTCGCAAGTTAACGTCTAAGGCTGAAATAAAATAGATTTATTGACTATTATTCCAAATGACAGGACTTTCAAAAGTGCTTACTTTACCGTGGATAGCCTATAAGCCAGAGTTTGAGTTAAAAATTTTGCTGAGGACGGTGAAACTATTTTTAATGAGCTCGGGACTTTTAGTGTGTCGCGTTTTTCAGCAAATATGCTTATATCTGGTGGCGGAAATATGTACTAACTTAAGCACTCTAAGAAATTATTCTGAAATTTACCATACCAGTGTATACGCTTAATGAGATAGCGGGAATGGTAATTTATCCCCATACACATTCATTTTAGCGTTCCTACATTTACTCAGGAACAGTCAAATCCGCATGAGTGAGCGAGTGAAGATATTTGGGCGGCTCTTAACAGCGAGGTCCTGATAGCAGATCAGGGTGATTGAGGAGAGCATAGAGCAGCGTCAGAATGAAAGGGCGGGAGAAACGGGAGATCCCCGAGAAAACCGCTCATTAGCGGTATCGTCCGGCACGATTCCCGCATATGAAAAACCGGGAGTGACCCGGCCTGTGATAGAACCCGGTTCACCCTGGTAGGGGGCGAGCAGACTAACCGCTCATTCACCGTGGCCCCGTCAAATGCGTCGGGAAGTTCCCAGCTTTGTATAGTAGCGACGCTATAACATTCCTATATATGCAGCTTGATCTGTGGTATTATTTACATATAGTATATAGATTTAAAACTTCCATTACTGTTTTGGAAGTTTACTAGAAATTTTTTACAGTGTAGGTTATAAACAAACTGCAGTTTTACATGTCTCCAAATTGTGCCATGGTGTGAAATTAACCCGTTTAGTTTGTTCCCACAATCGTGGATATGTTAGATATGTTTGATACTTATTGCCGTTAGTGTACACAGCAAGGCATTGTAATGTATTGTGTAATGTAACATACAAATCTTAATAGATAGTGTACGTGAGTGTTCTTTGCCCGACTTACACTGCAGAGCATATGAGGAGAAGTACAACCCAACACATATGTGACCACCAATAAAACTTACCAAATTTAATTTCTGTAGTATCAAGAGGCAGATACTTATTAAAACGTGTCACCATCTGCAAGACAACATGCTAAACAGAAAAATAAAAACACCTCACTGCAGATGAACTACGGTAAATGAGAAAAGTGGCAGCTCTGATTGTTTCAAAATCTTAATAGGTAGTAAGAAACAAAGTTTGAAAATGTTAGGATGAGCGGGCAGATTAGACAGTAAAATGGAACTGGGCATTAAAAATTATATTTTCAATTACCAAGGTACTTGAATATGATTAAAACTACTAATTCACAACTCTCAAATTATAGATATTGCAGCCGACAGTAGTTAGTCAACATTTATGTCAGAGCATTTAATATATATCAAAGAGCATGTCTCTTTCTTACAGGGTCTTCGTGGCTAAAAATCTGTGCAAACTGAATAAAAAATAATAAAATGTAATTGTGGTGCAGGATAAAATTTTAATTAACAAGAACTGCACGCTGTTTAAGCTGGTTCAGACTTATCTGAGAATTAAAATTTTAGTCGTGGACAGCAACTAGCCGAAGCAGTCACGTAACAATTTCATTCTACACATCCCCGCAGCTGTAGTAATTCCCCTTCTACGTCGAGCTCATACCTAAATATTAAGCTCAAGGTCTTATATGTGCGTAAATACAGTCCTTGCACATTCACTTTATAAGATCGCGGGGGGCGAACCATAACTAATATTTAACACGGTTGTCGTCCGAACTCAGGCCTCTTCTTTGCTTGAAAATGTTATCACGTCTTCGTACCATCGTACTTGCCTAATTTTATTGCAATTCGAACTCGTGTATCAATAAATTAATGCAAATTCTTAGCTGTGTGATCACCTCAGATCACCACAGATCTAGCGAAGAATCCAATATGGCTTAAAACTTCATAAAAATAACTTAAAACGTTCGCAGAGAAAGTAAAAATTTTCAACCATCTTCTTTAAAATGAATAATTTATCTCATATGCTAGCTAGTATAGTTTCAAATAGTTATAACATGAAATATTTGCACGTAACGAAAATGCTGGTAACTTTCTCTCTGGAGAAATTAAATTCTTTACCAGTTCTGATTTTAACAAAATATCTTTCTCTTAAGTGAAAACAAACGAGACTGACAGCTGCCGATAAAATGCCTAACCTACATGAAAAACAATGTGAAATGAAACAAATAATTCGTCTACGCCTCTTTGATATGAATGGTTAATAGTAGTTAGAAATAGGGCATTGTAAAAAAGGGGCATGGGGCGAGGCTAGAGAGGACAAGCCGCTGCTAACTTGGCTGACGTAATTTTATCCTTTTTCCCTATTTTCCGTTGGAATTTCCCTTTTTCCCTTCAATACGGCTAAATTTGCCAGAATTTCCTTCGAATTTCCCTTTAGAAAAAAAAGTCTTGCATAATCCGGTGACATTTTTCAAGTTTGCACAATACGGATGAACCCAGCGTTTTACTAAACTTCTTGGTATGATATCAACACTGATATAGCTATTATATACTGTAGCTCCATCAAGGGCTTATTTTTATAAATGTGCTTAGGACATACTTGACACTTGCGACCTTTTTCGATGTCAGGGGCGATGCCTATGTTTTTAATTTGGTGACTGTATCTTAAATGGTTCGGAAATTACAGCCAACTATGTCTATACATATGCTTAGGGAATACTTGACCCTGCGGTCATTTTCGTTGTAGGTCATTATGTCTACATTTTTAATTTGATGACTATATACAGTAAAGGGTTCGGTAATTACATTAAACCATGCATATAAGTGCTCTGGAACCATTCTTGACCATTAGTTCAATTTCTGTTGTTGGGGTTGATGTCTATGTTACGAATTTGATGTCTGTATCTTATCGTTCAGAAATTACATTAAACTATGCTTATAAGTGCGCTTAGGTCATGTTTGACCATGCGGCAATTTTCTTTGTCACGGGTAATGTCTACGTTATGAATTTGGTAACTGTATCTTAAATGGTTAAGAAATTACGGCCAACTATGCTTAAGGTTCACATAGGGCATAAATGACCCTGCGATCATTTTCCTTGTCGGGAGTGATGCCTATGTTACGAATTTGGTGACTGTATCTTAAACGGTTCGGAAATTATAGTTAACTATGCTTATAATGCGCAATGAGAGCCTCGCGTAGTCGATCAGTGACGAGACCCTTTCGAGAGCCTCGCATAGCCAATCAGAGAAAAGAGAAAAAGGAAATTTATGAGGGGAAAAAAGGGAAATCCAAGGAAGATCACATGAATTCTAGCGCATGAAGTAGGAACAGATAGGTCGGAATGCGAGAGCATGAAGTTGGAACATCTGGTAGGAATGTGAGAGCATGCAGTATGCAGTAGGGCTTGTGATCGACATCGTCGTCGGCCGGAAATGCGAGAACGCGAAGTAGGGACAACTTGCGGGAAGGAATGCAAGAGCATGAAGTAGTGACATCTGGTAGGAAGGAATGCAAGAGCCTGAACCTCCAGGGCGTCAGGTGAAAGGATTCCTGAAGGAATATGAGAAAACTAATATGGAATGATAGAGCATGATGAGAGAGAAGTTGAATAACGGGGGCAATGAACACGAATATTCTTCAGCCAAGATGGATGGTCTGGCTTGGAATGATAGAGCATGCTTGTAACTGATTGCACATTTCGGCTGATATAGCACAATTTTCAGCTGGGTTCATCCCCATTGGGGACATTGAAAAATGTCTCAGGATTGTGCAAGGCATATTTTTTTGAGGGAAATTCGGGAAATTTTGAGGAAAATTCTAGCAAATTTTGCCGTTTTTGAGGGTGAAGAGGGAAATCCCGAAAAAAGGGAACCAAGGGGAAAAATGACGTCATCCAAGATGGCCACGGCTCGTCCCCTCCTCCCACGCCCCACGACCCTGTTTTACGATGCCCTATTTCTAGCTGTCAATGCCAATATCATAGAGCATCTCAGCATATTGTTTACTGGCTGCAAGACAAATGCTTAACACAAGTAGTATAGTAAATACCAAGAAATTTCGCGATCGCAACACTTGAACTTGAAAATTTACGTGTGATCGAACGGTTTAAGTACAACCGTAGACTTAAGATGAGTTAGATCTCTTATTCGTCTTCTGCGCATGTACCCAACTTCGACCTACCCCAAAGAAACAACAACTATCAAAGTCACATGGTCAACAGTTATGAATGTGTTTGTTTATATCTTAATTTTCAAGATACTAGCTCTTATATATTATTAAATACTTTTTACCAGTTTGAATTTGATCTTACTGCATTACAAATTGGTTATAATAAATATACGAACATCTCAAACTATTTGTTTACTAAACAGTGTTCTAAACTCAAATACCATTCACTCCGTTTTTGCTAGCCGTATTGGAAGAAAAGTAGTTCAGTGTTGGAACACGGAGATTGGTTTTGCGCTGTCAGCGAGATCGGTCTACCTCATCTTTAGTCTATGAGTACAAGGGCGACATGAAATCTCGCGCTACGCCGAAATCCTGGGCTTGTACAGTCAGTATTTCTTAGTCGTCTGTGAGCTCGTGTGTTTTCCAGTACTTTCCACCAGAAGTAGGCATCAAGTTTCCTTGTTATAACTACTGGTACGCGGGGGCAATTCGTCTCATCTGTCATTCATACCTAATTAGTCCTCGAAAAGAAAGTCACTTTCCTTGGCAAGGAAATGATTTTTCTTAGATGGGCCAGAGGAAATAATGCTTGCCCC
>NQII01001032.1:138629-155758 GCA_002778355.1 Clitarchus hookeri | reverse complement strand
CAAATCTTACGTGTCCGTGAATGCGTGTGACCAATGGGAGTGTAGTAATGTTTGCACTACGTGGGTCATGTTACAGTTAGGTATTCGTTATATTACAGTGATTTATTTTGACTGGTGTAGTTTTCGTTTGTTTACTTCTTGGTCGAACATTACACATACGCTGTTGAAAAAGGGAAAAGTGATTACGAAATTCCGATATTTGTGTATATAGTTAAGCATTATGCAAAATAATACAATACAAATTACAGTAATTTTAAGAATAAGCAAATTAAAAGAGAAAAATTGAAAAGCGAAACTGAAGTTATTTGAAAAGTAAATCATTTTTACAAATGTGCCCATTCTTAATATTATGTGTACTGAAAAAAAAAAAAGTAAAATAATAATAATTTTGGTATTCACAAATGTTTACCTGTCACTTTCGATTTAACGTTAAGACACAACTATTTTCTCTCAGTCGTTACCAACTTTACTGAGTGCATACCAGGAAGTGCGCCCGTTAAAATATATGCAGGTAGGGGCAGTGACACTTTTCAAAGGTTGATTTCAAAAGAGCTCAATTAATTGCCTATAACGGTAGAACGTGCCTGCTGAAGTTGAGGCTCACTGCTGTTTGAAAGAGTAGATTCTTCTGTCGCGCTCGGTGAAACTGAATGTCGCTAAAATCCATATTACGAGGTACCAAATTCCGTAAAAGCTTATGCAAGGTCTGCCGTGGTGGCCATTATACCAGCTAGTATGGCATCCGTCAAAGCATTTGTCGCCTTGCATGGCCGGATTCCATACCAGGCTTGGTAACAGGACCTGTCCTATTTTCCGTGGCAGGTTTCATACCAGCTTTCGTACCTGGCCAATCACACTGCAGATTCAGAGCATAAGGACATACTTCAATTTTACTGTTGAATAAGGGTTATAACTTTACGTTAAGAAATAACTATAAACAGTGCAAAATGTATACAATTTGCTTAAAGAAATACTTTTGTGATTTTACATTACACATTAGGAAGCAGTGAGAAAGTTACCGACTATTAGCTGTTCTACTGGGGTTCATACTTACTACGAACCATACGTTTATTTTCACGCACGTCGAGTGCGTCAAAGACTAGTACGCGAACTGTTGTCGTGTAATAGGATTCTTCCACGCTAGCTCGCACAGCGACAAGGCATAACTGCTCGTACAACGGGCCTTCAAGGAGCTTGTACAAGAGCAAGGACGGCAATAGGTAACCGTAGAACATCGGCGTAAAGAGCTGGTTCGAAGAAGGCTCGTTCAAATCCTGCGCTGAAATAATGAAATAGATACTCGCTGTAACCAGTGGTGAGCCCCGTAGCTCAGCAAGGTTGTCCCGATGACATAGCTGTAATGCGACTTGAACGAGAAACGCATGTGTCGCGAAATCGATTCCCTTTGTGAGTAAACTCAAAAACCACAAAAACAAACTATGCACAACACAGTGTAGTGGAATGAATTCGCCTATTGGTTTAATGATGATTTACGACACCGTACCGATAAGCCTAACGTTAAAAAAAATTTGTAAATAGCTTATGGCCTGAGGAGTCTCGCGCTAGAATCCCGGTAAGTAATTGAAGAATGTCCCGATTTTAGTGTACGACTGTACATTTAGATTCATCTCCGTGTGCAAGCAATCCCAGATTAACATGTCGGTATAACAACGTAGGTGTTGTTAGTAGAAATTAAAAACGTGGTTTAGATGTATGGAAAACAATTTATATACGTTTTTATATTAGGAAACGCGAACACCACATAGAGATGATGGAAAATCGCGCAACATTTCTGAGCCAACATATTTTCCATAACACTCTAACTAGTTTATTCTTTCACGATTGGATGAAAAAGGTTTTGACTCGCCTAATTTGTTTGCAGACCAATCACGAACGTTCTACTTTATAGTATCAGAATCCTCATTGGCCCAGTGAAATGGGGTAGTAGATTCATACATTCACGACAGCCAATAAGGAAAGAAAACTGTCGGACATGTGTACATTACGTTGAATCCTAGCAACAGTCAACCTTCCCCGCGATAAACCATCATCTCTAACCATGAAGTCACCTCACGAATCACGACTCGTAAAAACACATGCTATCTCTTTGTTGTTAACTGAGCATCGTGTTACTGAGAGACAGTCGTTGTAGTGAGATTCTGGTTGGGCCACATGTGACCAATGCAGGAATGCGGGAAGGTTAAGGTTCAGAAAATCAATAAATTTTTTAACTTTTTAATAATAAAATATTTAAAAAATAATCACTCCGTTTGAAATACACGCTTCATATTGACTAGCAAAAGTCGCAATACAAAATACGAGAAAATTAACAAACCATGCTAATGGCCAGTGTTCAAATTAATATAGATTTTTAAGAGCTGGTGTCTCATTGTACTGACAGATCGTAATGTTCTGCTCACGTACATTTTTTTTTATATATTACAGTAGATAAAGAAAATTATAATTTTAAGGTCATAGCAATGATGGACAGGCCACGTTTGGGAGAACGGAAATACCGCCGAGGCCCTCAAACACTAAGACCCCTTCATAAATTACAAAAACACTATTAAGGTTTAAATTCGAAAATTTTACCAGGGGAATCCGTATCATAAAAAATTCCTGGCAGCTCCCATTCCCCTTCGGCCAAAAAAAAAAAAGAACTCAAGTCTGGAGCTACTACTGTTTCCAGCGAAGGCCTCCTTACTCCTCCAGACAGTCGCTGGGTCATGAACGTACATACCCGTATAAAACTGTGACGTCCTTTTGACGTTATCCTGTTGGTCCATGGCGTGTCGCAACAACGCACTGCCATGGGTGCGCTAATAGAACCGCGCCATACAACTCCCGACCCGTGTGACGTTCCGAGTGTTTGGAAGCCTGCTGTGTCTAATCAGTCGAGCCAGCAGTGAGCTCACTCAGAATGTTGAGGTTACCCATTCGTCTGCAGCCGCAAATTGTCCCCGCAGACTTGTCCGACAGTTAGCACGTCGCGGCAAGTGGCGCCTTCGCCAACTGCGTAGGAGTGAACACGTCCTTCTATGCTTGAACACCGAGACAGATGTCCGCGATCGACGAATTGCGCTTGTAATCCATTCTCGGTTACTTCGCGCTTTTCTGAAGCCCTGAGAAAGTTCTGCTTCCAGGATATTCCTCCGCCCTCGTGCAAACTAAGCTGATCTAAGTCTAGAAAATTACAACCAAAGGACAACGCACCGATTTAGCGCGCACTCGGTTGTAATAACATTTTGCATGCGAACTACGTCTTACTCGCTACCAACACACATGTTTTCTCACTGTTTTAATTAATATTTATTATAAATGAAATATTATAATTTATAAATAAAATATAAGTAAATCTTCAATTTAACGAAAAGTACGGTGCTTTCACGTTAACAAAGGTATGAAAGGCTTGGTGTGCATGGCATTTAGGAAATAAATAAACATGTCATACATGGGGTGATTTTCCTAAGGTTTGATTCAAAAAATGTGAAGAAACCGCGAAAAGACTATACAATAATTCACTGTAGGTTATTTTTTTTTTTACGTAATCGCCTCGGCGTTTTTTTTACGCACATTATCAATCTCTTATCGAGTATCCAAAATCTGCCTTATTCGCAACCAGGCTTGCGCAGCTTGAGTGACAGCTTCATCTTAGTATTTCCGTCCTTCAAACGCTTGTTTTTAATGGCAGAAAAAAAAATATTGAAAATCTCTTGGGGAGATATCAGGACTATAAGTGGTAAATTTCCTTGCAGCCCAAAACCAAAATTTTGTAGGCACTGACACGTTTTGTTTGTCTTTTAAGGTCGTGCTTTGTCCCGAAGCAAAATCATGCCTTCCGGAAATTTTCCACGCATCTTGTACTTGATTTCCGTCCTTATGTAGTATTCGCATTAGCCCACAGTAGCTGCCACCATTCAGTGTCCACCCTTAAGTTGTGAAATGAATCAAGATGAGCCCTTTCAATACTCCCAGAATGCTGTCATCATGCGATCATGAAATGCGAGATTTCAATTTTTGTTCTTAAGTATGTGATGAAAGTTCCTGTATCAAACTATGCCATTTGCTCCCTGGATGTACGAAAGTGATGTATTCGTATCTCGTCAAAGGTTATCCTTGCTATAATATCAAAACTGAGCGTTTCTTCCTCATCGCTGAAAATGTTTGGTCGTGCGTGGACATCTACAAAATTCGCTTTCTCCAGGCAGTAAACTAATCTCCTAGTTTTACGGTCGTTTTACTTGTCACTGGCCAACAAATGAGGCACAACCTGAAGCAGGGATGTTCGATTGCGATTCGATTAGTGCGGTAATAGATTATTTAATTGCGATTAATCGATTTTTTTTGGAAAGGGGAAAGGGAAGCAGCCCGAGAAAACCCACAGGCACCGTCCACTATGTTCCACACGTGCGGGGATCTGGAAGCAGCTCGAGAAAACCCACAGGCACCGTCCACTATGTTCCACACGTGCGGGGATCTGGAAGCAGCTCGAGAAAACCCACAGGCACCGTCCACTATGTTCCACACGTGCGGGGATCTGGAAGCAGCTCGAGAAAACCCACAGGCACCGTTCGCTTTGTTCCACACGTGCGGGAATCTGGAAGCGAACCCGCCAGGAATCGAGCCTGCATCGCCACGGTGTTAGGAACGGCGTTGATAACCATGGCTCCGTGGAATTTCCCACATTGCTGTTATTAATTGTATCTTGACTTCATTCCTATAGACAGTTCACAGTTAACTGACCACTTTCTGAAATAAATTATCGAAAAAAATGTTCATGCTCGTAAATTCAAAAATTGATAAACTTTTATTCAAATCAATTTCAAATATTTAAACAAAATAAGCGCCATATTCATTTTTGACAGACAGATTATTGACTGACATGCCCCCAGTAAAGTTGGCAGAAATGAACGAAAAGAAGTTCCATGTTTTTTACACAAAGTATAAAAACAAATTACTGTGTTTATAGAACCATGTTTAAATTTCTAGACACTTATTAAGTTTTGTGTAAAAATTCGCATCTTAATGAATAAGTTATGTTCCTAACAATATCACAGTTTCACTTGACCGGCGAATGAGTAAAGCGATGAGTTCCGTGGCGATAGCGGAAGTATACAAAATGGGCATAAAAGAAGATCTAAAGCAGGGGTGCCTAAAGACCTCAGCCGCGAACATCCTGTACCATGGTCGCAACTTGGAACAAATGACCACCGTCAGGGAAACTACTTTTGTGTCGTGTACTTCAACATTCAAGCCGACGTGACTACGACAACTTCTTGTCTGCACACAATATTCAACAAAAATTAAAAACTGGCAACATTGAGATTTCTTACAAACACGAAAGTTACGAAAGCAAAACAAAACAACGTCATTAAAAGGAGCGGCCTTGGAGATGACTGCTCATTCATAAAAATGGCTAAAACGATGAGGTTAGTCTTGAAAAGGTTTTATATTTATATAAAAATGATTGTGAAATATCCTTTTACCACTGAAGTTCTTCTAAAGGTGGCTGTCCAGTGTATCCACAAGTTCTTGTAGTGACGGTACTTCAAGGAAGTAATGGGTTTTTTTTTTAAAGGTACGCAGAACACAACAACGGTCTAACACAACGTACAGAAATGTGAAGGATTTTAGAATTTATGGGTGACGTATAGACGACTGAGCAACCTTACAGATACGACCACGACTCCACCTCCCCCCCCCCTCGGNTTTTTCACACACTCCAATATTCCTATTTTTTCAAAACAACATACTTGGTTATTAATCACCATGCTTCTATCAAGTGACGTTAGAATTTAACTAACATGAAAGTGTGTGTAATATTTCGCCAGTCATTGTTTTTACATATGCACATAACCAAAAATAAACAGGATTTAGGTTCCATCATTTTTCACACTTCACTACGTTTATTTGCTATCGAAAATTTTTAAAATATATCGCACTTCAGAACATTGTGTATGACTATTATATAGGTTATGTTCGAGGGCCTTCAAAAATTAATCATTAATTTTCTTCAAGTATCGTCACTACAAAATCTTCTGGATATAGTGGACCTGGAACGCAGTGTTTTGTAGATTCAGTCCCCTTGTTCGGTACTAAAAGAAATTTCCACAATATATATTTTTTTAATAGCCGTATACAGCTGTTCCATCGTTAACAATCTCGTTCCAACAATTTTTTGCTCGAAAAGAAAGATAACTTTAGAGAACATTCGAGTAACTAGCACGTGTTTACAAAATAAGGTTTGTTTGTATGCTTTTCGAATGCAGACGCCGCTCGAAAATATTGAAGATTTTTAAAATATAACTAATTTTACTAAAGCTTTGCTTAACACTTGACGGCCTAGGAAATCAGCCACCTTACGTTTAGAGTTATAGTTATAATAACACCATGCATAAGGTGTTTAGTTGGTTCCCAGATGTGTCATGTATCGAAAGCGTTTAATACTTTTGTTAACATAACAGTGCCTTGTTTTCGGTTAAATAGAATTTTTACTTTTATTTTATCTATAAATTATAATATTTAATTTATAATTTTTATTAATAATGGCAATGCCTATTAAGAAATAGTTCTTATGCAAAATATTACCTAACTGAGTGCGCACGAACGCGGTGCGTCGTCCCTNGCAATGCCTATTAAGAAATAGTTCTTATGCAAAATATTACCTAACTGAGTGCGCACGAACGCGGTGCGTCGTCCCTTTGGTGTAATTTCCTAGATCGGTCAAGCTTTGTTTGCACGAGGCGGAGGAATATCCTGAAAGTAGAACTTTAGCAGGGTTTCACAAAAGTTGGAAGTAACCGTGAATGGACTACATAAAAGCACGCGTGCGAAGATTCGGCAAGGGCTTGCGGGAGCGTCCGTTACTTCGTACGTCAGAGACTCTCGATTTTGAAAAAAGAACTGTGATTCTCGTACGTTTAGCAGCCTGTCGTGCAACCTCGCCTCACGTGCCCGTGTAAAATCTCTTGTCGACCGCGCCGTGCAGTCAATGTTACCAACGTCAGTAATTGCTCACCATGCTGCGCGATACTCCCGGCAGGGGATATTCAGACACTTCTCGCACTGTGACGAATGTTATCACGAATATCAAGCGATCCTGACGTTTTCCTGGCGTTAACTGTAGAGCTGTAGAGGCTTAACTCTTCCCATTATAAGTTTCTGCAGGTAAACTAAACGCTCTGTACTATTCAGCAGCCACTAGCTGTAAGACGAAAAATTTTTTTTGTGTGTGTTCAATAACAATTACTTAACACTTTATGAAAAATTTATTTGAAGGCGAAATTTGACCTCTTAATTGCGTAGTTTTGACTTGAAATGTTCAATAATGGCTTATGAAGTCTTTATAAAAACGTACCAACTCAGTGCCTTGTCAAAAAACTGATAAACACTAGACTTCACAGGACTATAAAATGGAGTCACATCTGAAGGCAGCTTACAAAGTAAACTGAACATACTCTTACATTTGAGAACAGTATGTATGCATATAAAATATATATAGTTTACATAGGATTCAAGCCCAGTACCTCGCAATCTTAAAACAAACCGCCTTAGCAAACCCTCCCATTGAGCTCATTCGAAATGAGAGAGAAAATTGTGACANCTCGCAATCTTAAAACAAACCGCCTTAGCAAACCCTCCCATTGAGCTCATTCGAAATGAGAGAGAAAATTGTGACAAAATTTTTGAAGGGTGCTGTTGGAGGTAGACGAATTGATTTCGGCATTAAAAGTCCGTGAAAGGTGTTTTATCGCTCATATTTTATAGCTTATTCTGAATATCTTACGTCAACTGAAACACATTTATCAGCTGGTCGCAGTTAATTGAACACATTTAACTACTTGTCTGCCAGATTTGTGCCCGTTCTTCAAATATAGAAGTGACATTGCCAAAACCCGATCGCTTTATTCATGCGTCGACTGTGAAACTGNGTGTGCCCGTTCTTCAAATATAGAAGTGACATTGCCAAAACCCGATCGCTTTATTCATGCGTCGACTGTGAAACTGTGAGGAACGTAAATACGTCATTAATAAGACAAATATTTATCTTATGTGCACCAACGAAACAAATGAATTCGCTGTTCACAAATTTAAACAAGAACACTTTTAATTAATTATAAATACACGGAACTACTTTACTTACCTCGTCAATTTAAATGACAACATGCCAGTCAGTGTGTCCGTTAATATACACAAAGTTACGGGCAGAAATTTTTTTTTTTTTCAAAGGTTGATTTCAGAATTGCCTAATTAACTACGAACCATTTAAGAAACATTTTAGGAACATGAAATGTTTAAGAAAACTATTTTACGTGCTTTTTGTAGACAGGTCTCAACTCAGACACATTTCCTTTAGTGTAATATTTTTTTTCGCTGCAATTAAATGTGCAAATTTACGGCGTTAGGATTGATCGGCAGTAATGCATCGCCCTAGACAAAACGTTTGCTCACAGATTTGGCAAAAACCTGTTTCTAGCGTTGGCCTTTCTCGGATTTAGTATACCGTAAAATGGCGTGATTATGATTTGAATCAGTAAAGTAAAATGAATAACAATTTTTAAAAAAAATATTATACTCTCAGATTTTATTTTATTAGTTTCTCTTTCGACCACATGACTTTCCTGTTTTAATTTAATTCAATGTTAAAGTTTTTAATATTTTCTTTGTTTTAAATTACTAATCGGGCTACATTTGATTTTTCCGAGGGTGAATCTGAATTGGTATCAGTGTTTTAATGCAAATTTTTGTTTTAAAGAGTCGATTCGTTTCACCCCGTCGATTCTAATCACATATTTTATGGTATTGTTGAAAAAAAAAATGGTTGTGCCTTCGCTGTGAATGTTTGGCAGTTTAATTTGCGAATCTGGGGAGTTTTAGCGACGCGAATCGGAAGCGAGGCGCTCCTCGTTATCTGCCACACGTCCTCTGCGTTTGTGAAGGGCGCTGCCTTTCTTCCTTCCGTTCCGTCAGCGGGCTTCCCAGGCCTGCGAGATGCACTCCCAGGTGGCCTGCNGTGAACATTGCAAGTTAACCCCGCTCGGCCGCACATTAATTCCTGAGTTCCAAGTGTTGCAATCACGCGATTTTTTTTTTGTGTTTATTGTCTATTCGCGGGTTATTTTCAACTTTCCAGAAGCCTTGGCTAAATTTTACTTCCGGGATATTCCTCCGTCTCATACAAACAAAACTTAGAAAATTACGTCGGACTGCAAACGCAATACATTCGTGCGCACTCAGTGTAATAATATTTTGTATACGTACTATTTCTTACTAGGCATTACCAACGGTGTATTGGTAATATTTCCTCTCTGTCTTTATTGCTATTGGTTATAAATGAAATATTATAATCTATAAATTAAATATATGTAAGAGTTACGTTTAACCAAAAATAAGGAGCTTTTATGTTAACACAAGTATAAAACGCTTGTGATACATAACATACGAGTATGTGAGAAAAAACAATACGTTTCATACATGGGGAATTTTTTCAAAATTTTAGTTCAAAAAGTGTGAATAAATGGCGTACTTGTGTTCAGCAATTTGCTTGCAACAGTGAACAACGCACTGCGTGCTCGATGATATTGGCATTTTCATATTCATGTCAGAGATGTACAGAGCATTCCACAAATAAANACAACGCACTGCGTGCTCGATGATATTGGCATTTTCATATTCATGTCAGAGATGTACAGAGCATTCCACAAATAAAGATTAACCACAAGGAAGATTAGTGGACGCTGATACATTGCTGTGTACAGTAACGCCAATACGAGTGCATCATTCACGTGTAACGTGTTTACGATACTGATTGTAAGGGTTAAAAAAGTAGTACTCATCTGTGAAAATTATGGTATTTTGTACAACATTGTAGTGCATTACTCACAATATTTTCGGTAGCAATATTTTAGATCTACTGTGTGTTGTATGGTTAATATACAACTTCGGTTTCCCGCTTTTTATGTTCAGGAGCTCACAAATTTTCTACAATAGGCTAAATATGTTATTATAACNAACATACGAGTATGTGAGAAAAAACAATACGTTTCATACATGGGGAATTTTTTCAAAATTTTAGTTCAAAAAGTGTGAATAAATGGCGTACTTGTGTTCAGCAATTTGCTTGCAACAGTGAACAACGCACTGCGTGCTCGATGATATTGGCATTTTCATATTCATGTCAGAGATGTACAGAGCATTCCACAAATAAAAATTAACCACAAGGAAGATTAGTGGACGCTGATACATTGCTGTGTACAGTAACGCCAATAAGAGTGCATCATTCACGTGTAACGTGTTTACGATACTGATTGTAAGGGTTAAAAAAGTAGTACTCATCTGTGAAAATTATGGTATTTTGTACAACATTGTAGTGCATTACTCGCAATATTTTCGGTAGCAATATTTTAGATCTACTGTGTGTTGTATGGTTAATATACAACTTCGGTTTCCCGCTTTTTATGTTCAGGAGCTCACAAATTTTCTACAATAGGCTAAATATGTTATCTTAAAGGCTACTGCTTTAATCAATAACTTAGGTGTTTCTGACATTACTTTTGTTGAAAGTTACCAAAGTGCAAACCTTAATAATATATATCAGTATTATAGATATTTCAAATTAGGACATGAAAACAATTGCAGTAGCATATAAACATATCAATAACCAGTGCACTAGAATTGCGTATTCCGAACATACGCATAACAGTTGGCGCGACTTTACATGAATTGGTTTTAATCTAGTATTTACGATGTTTCCACCGTAACCTGGTTATACAGGTATTTATTGTATTATGTTTTATTTTAAGAACATTACGTCGGTGTTGTTTGGCAGCTATTTCTATTATCGTTTCAGATATGGGCGGAAGAAAATTATCACTGATTAATTCTTGAAAACTGCTAGCTACAAAACAGTAAAACCAGTGAAACTTCAATAAATTGATATTGCTCGGGGAGTTATTATCTATAAACTAAAGTTTATTTTTACCTTACTAAACAGAACCTGATTATTCCCTCATCTTCGAAAAGTTTCTGGACACACTGTTCCTGAAAATATGTATCAGAACTAAGTCATATTACTCAGAAGAAGGACCCTTTTTGTACGTTTAAAATTCCTGGATTTATTTTTCTGTGGAACGCGCGCTGTAAACTAGGCATACCGCACACGCCATTCCCGCCTTTACGACCCTACATCATAAGTGCTGTATAAGGAATCTTGCTCGTGATGTGAGACAGCGCTTGCAGGAGTTAGAATGTAAAATGGCAATGTAAAAGCGACGCAGTGTGTAACGCCGTCATTGGCAGTTACTTTTTTCTCGTGCTGAAATCTCTGTTTTGCCACCTGTAATCATTTTCTTGAGAANATATTACACGTTTCTATACTACCTGCACCATAAGCTCATTCATAAAATGTTTGTTTGTATAGGCCCTCGTCCACGAAGGAACTTGAAAGAGACCTCTATATTAAAACGCCTATCCGAACCAGAAGAATGTATAAGGTTATCAAGTACTTTGAGCTTTAGTGAGGCATGCCGACAGTGAAATGTGTTATTTAAAAGAAATGCTTCGTATTTAAGTGATAAATGAATGTTATAGGTGACCGTATCTTTGATTTTAAAATGTTTAGTTACTTAACACTTCGCACTCTGTACGCATTTACTTGCAAGCTCGAATTACGCCAATCATTTCCACCATTGCAGGAACGACATTTCTGTTGGTCTGTGCTTTCCCACTTACGCTGAGCTATTGATTCGCGCGACATTTAACACGTTCACTCCACTGAATAAAGTTTATTACTGGCTGGCTGTCAGCCAATGGAGTGCCGAACTGACAGTCTTCCAAACAAGCATCCTTTCATATGTAGGAGGTAATGCTATCTATATTGTTCACTGCATTTGTTATAAAAAATATAATTTTTATTCACCACAACTACTGCTGATATGCTATCAAGTTCTATTAATTGCTGACAGGCATTGAAGCAACAATGAAACTAGAGTCATGCGAATTTTGTTTCCACTGAGAGATAAATTTTCCTTTTTAGTTCAGACCGAGTTACGCTTGGACGTAGTTCTCTAGGCGTTAAACCCACGGTGTGTTTTCTAAAAGAGATCATATATTTTAAGTGATGCCACGTCGATAGTTACATTAATCTTTGGTATAGGCTAGTCACGGCAAAGTAACATTTTTAATGGCCTCCCAACAGGCATTAACAACTAAGTGGTGGCGTAGTGGCCAGGGCACTCGCCTCCCACCACGGCGATCCGGGTTCGATCCCCGGCGGGTTCACTCCCGGTTTCTCGCATGTGGGAATCGTGCTGGACGATGCCGCTTGCCGGCGGGTTTTCTCGGGGTACTCCCGTTTCCCCCGCCCTTGCATTCCAGCGCCGCTCCATTCTAGGGTCTCATTTCTGTCATGCCCGGGGATGACGGTCACCTACGGGTCCCAGCTGGAAAGACCGTCACTCAGAGGGTGTTGCCTTGCCCTGGGTGCACTCCCCACACGCCATTATTATTATTATTATTATTATATTGCAGCCCCAGGCGTTAACTTTTGAGAGTGGTGAACTGCATGTTTACTAGCTGCATGGCAATGCTTATATTGAAAAGTGGCGGGGAAATAGAAACTGGCTGAAAGGGACAGTTAAGCAATAAGCAAGGCCTTACTTTGCCGCTAATAGCCTATACAATTAAGTGAGATTGTAACTACACTCTAAAAAACGATTTGCAAATTTACCACATCAGTGTATATGTATAGTGGGAAAGCGCTCATGGTAAGGTTATTTCCCGTACACCCGTGGTAGCGTCACTGCAGTCGCTCAAGAAAACAGTCAAATGCGCAGCGAAGTCCCCAACTTTGTACAGTAGTGATACTAAACGTTCCTACATCTGCAGTTAGATGTGTGGTAATATTTCTATACAAAGTATAAGTTAAAAACTTCCAATACAGTTTGGGAAGTTTACCGGAAATTTTTTTTTACAGCGTAGTTACCTTGATAGTGAGTTTGAGGGATCATTGATATGTCGCATGCATGCAGAAATGTTTACCCGGCCGGTCACTCAGTCGTGGGACATGGCCACGGTGATTACCATGCTGCATTTATGTATCTAAATGTGTGTGTGTGTGTGTGTGTGTACGTGCGTGTATGTGCGCGTAGAGCTGTGCTGCCTTGCAGTTGTAAACAACTTACCCCGCGACGCAGTTACGTAAAGGAAATACTGCGTCACACCACCATTAACTACTCATGGTTGTGCGTGTTTCCCTACTTGGACACGTGATGTCGTGGTATAAGCTGCTGGCCTGCTTGTTAAAGTAAACCTGTTCGAACCGGTTTCGTGTATGTACGATCGACCTAATTAACTTAATCTTCCTGTTTAACTCTGCGTTAAATCTTCCGCGTGCAACGTAAATTTTTCCACTGCGAAATGGCAGTCGCGGGTTTTTATTTTAAGTGAATAACAGGTCTTGTATTACGCAGTCTGTATTCCAATGTCAAACAATACAATTCCAGGATTGTACAGACTTCCTTGAGAAATTAAATTTTACAGGCAGCACTTGGAATTGTGCACTGATTTACACGAAATTGATACGTCGTTCAATCTACCTTAAAAAAANAATTTTACAGGCAGCACTTGGAATTGTGCACTGATTTACACGAAATTGATACGTCGTTCAATCTACCTTAAAAAAAACCTTAAATTATTCAAGAAGAAGTGGCACGTCAGTGTTGCAATTTATATGATTAAAAATATATTTTGAAATATAATCATATTTGTAGTGCTACTGTTTATTTAATCAGGTGATTTATGTTTATATTTTATTTTTTATTGGGGCTATTAATACTCTGCTTTTTCCCTGGAAAGCTAATTCAAGGGTAGGTAGGGGTAAGCTTACTAACTAAAGTCACAGATTTTAAAACCTCACACAAANTCCTGGAAAGCTAATTCAAGGGTAGGTAGGGGTAAGCTTACTAACTAAAGTCACAGATTTTAAAACCTCACACAAATGGCTTCTCCGGGATTATATCGGGGGAAAAAAAAAGCGTGAACGATGTCTGCCACTGAGGTCACCTTATTGAAAGTACTGAATAAACAGGGTTTGCTGGAACAAGACAGATATAACCCCGAGTACCAAAATTCACATAGATTCGCAATGGAGTGTACTAGACAGAAATTGCAGTGTGTCTAGGCCGCGGACCCGTGTGGTACATGGATCACGCCTGACTGATAACTACGTGCTCTNGACAGAAATTGCAGTGTGTCTAGGCCGCGGACCCGTGTGGTACATGGATCACGCCTGACTGATAACTACGTGCTCTTAATCGGAACGTGTACCTGGAAGAAAACTATGCACGATGCTAAATGAATCCGTCCGAATTATCCGGAGTCCCCCGAAGTGCTGAGAACGATAGATTTCTGCTACAGAGCGTCTCACTCTCACATTGCAGTGTGAGGTGTAATGGACATTCACTCTCTCTTTCCAGTACATGATTTCTGCCGTTAACGCTGTCCTTGTTCCTGCGTGTAATGTTACCTCGAAAAAAAAAAAACAATCTACGTTGCTNGACAGAAATTGCAGTGTGTCTAGGCCGCGGACCCGTGTGGTACATGGATCACGCCTGACTGATAACTACGTGCTCTAAATCGGAACGTGTAGCTGGAAGAAAACTATGCACGATGCTAAATGAATCCGTCCGAATTATCCGGAGTACCCCCGAAGTGCTGAGAACGATAGATTTCTGCTACAGAGCGTCTCAATCTCACATTGCAGTGTGAGGTGTAATGGACATTCACTCTCTCTTTCCAGTACACGATTTCTGCCGTTAACGCTGTCCTTGTTCCTGCGTGTAATGTTACCTCGAAAAAAAAAAAACAATCTACGTTGCTTACGCACCATCCAATCACATTGACGGGGTTTCTCACAGGTTTCAGTTTCAAAGGAGCCGCTTAGCTTCGCGTCGCAGGATTGGATTCTCTTAAGAGTTGTCAGGGAGGTAAAACAGATACGATTCTCTTAATCAGGCCGTTTCCTTCGCCACCCATGTGTAATCTGGCNTTACGCACCATCCAATCACATTGACGGGGTTTCTCACAGGTTTCAGTTTCAAAGGAGCCGCTTAGCTTCGCGTCGCAGGATTGGATTCTCTTAAGAGTTGTCAGGGAGGTAAAACAGATACGATTCTCTTAATCAGGCCGTTTCCTTCGCCACCCATGTGTAATCTGGCAACAGTGCGCTCCACAACTGCACTGCAATATAAGAGTGGGACGCTCTACAGTTACGGAGCTCGCGCAAAGTTCCTGATTCTCAGCGGAAGTCGTTCACAGAAAGCATTTCCATAATGAATAATCAATGAATACCTACTTTTAAAACGAAAACATTCCTCCACTTAAATTCTTAACGTTTTATCCTAACCTAACAGGAAAGTTTAAACTTGCCTAAAAAAAAAAAAACGCGAACAATAGTTTGTTGGAGAGGGGGTGGTTCACTTTAAGCCAAACCACGATAATTAGTGAACAAGTTTTGTTAGAGTCTGGAGATTATAATATACAAAACAAATTAATTTTAGTACACTTAAAACTAAACTTAACTAGGATAGAGTGTGAATAAGTGATTTATCATTAGAATAAAAAAAAAGTTTTGATCTTCACGAGTGAATGAGCAGTAACAAATGTTTGCATTCACTTTGGGTGAACTCGATAAATCTCGTAAATTCTTCTTCCAAGAGACCAAGATAGTTACGAAACTCGTTTTTTTTNCACTTTGGGTGAACTCGATAAATCTCGTAAATTCTTCTTCCAAGAGACCAAGATAGTTACGAAACTCGTTTTTTTTATTTTGTAAGCAGTCGATATAATAGTTGACCCGTTCAGTCCCGAATTCATTTACGAGCTCGAGTGTTGTAATCGTTCAATATTTTGATAAGCGCTGTACTTGCGTCGAGCGAGCTTTTCGCAGCCAGTGAACAACGCATTCCGTGTTCGTTGATGTCAGTGCTGACCATTCACGAACGAGAGGTGCAGAAGCTTCAACAAATCAGATCTCTCACAAGGAAGACTACCAAAACAGAGGTCACTGATTTCTTGTTGTGTACAGTGTCGATTATAACTATCCTCAGTGTGCAACATGTAAGGACACGGGGACTGAACAGGTTCATTGTTTTATATTTGTGACCAACAGTTTTCAGCTAGTGACCATTATGTGTGATGAAATTTCAAACAAAAAATACGTAATACCTACATATACAGGATGATTCTAAAATCATGGGACAAACATTGAGGGGTGGTAGAGCTCACTAAAACAAACAATTATTGTCTAGGAATATATGGGCGGGAGTGACGCGTTGAGGCACAAACACAAAAACATAACACATGAAATGCAACACATTGTTTATTTACAACGTCGCCGCTAAATGCCTTTTTTACAGCAATGTTTATAATAATTGCTCAAAATTGCCACCACTGACAGTAATGCAAGCTTGGTAGCGTCGGTGGAGTGATTTGCGAACATATTCAAATACGCCGGGTATTTCACGCACGCCACCATTGTCAGCCAATCACGCCATATGTAAAGGTCGCCAAGCATGCGTGACTGTTGGCGGGTGCATTTCCATCAACGGTTTTAACATTTTCTGTACGGAAACACTCGTTAAGTATGCTGCTAATGAACATTTTATGTTTCCGTTAATATGTTATGTTTTCGTGTTTGTGCCTCAACGCGTCACTTCCGCCCATATATTCCTATACAATAATTGTTTGATTTAGTGAGCTCTACCACACCTAAATGTTTGTCCCATGATTTTAGAATCATCCTGTGGACTATAGTTGTAACCTACAGTTTATGGAAAGCACAAAAAATAAACTAATTCACTTTCCGAAATAATTTACATCACAAAAAATTATACGGCACCCCAATATATCTACATATTAATCAAAGGAAGGATTGTGCACTAAAAAAAAAGTTGGAGGTAAGGCTTTTTTTTTTCTTCATATTTTTGTTTTATGGTTGTGCGTGAATTAAAAAAGATACGTATATTCGTATCCTTTCAGTTTACGTTAATTTTTGTGTATTGCTTTTGATATTTCATACGAGGCCGCGGTGGTGTAGTGGTCAGACTACTCGTCAACGGGTTCGATTTCCC
>NQII01001032.1:122972-138486 GCA_002778355.1 Clitarchus hookeri | reverse complement strand
AAAAAACCTTCCTTGCTACGCCTGTGGTTCCTACTGTAATAATTATAGAATTTTCCCAGTCGGAGTCTTGCGTTTGTAGAGGGGGGGAGGGAGGTTAGCGATTGTAGCACGCGGCATTTCAAACTCGGTTTAGTCCAGAGGCGATGTGTTTGAGCAGTTGCGTCAAATGCCCTGGCACGCAGCCGCGCCGCTAACCTCTGCCAAGATTCCTTCAAGCCGGGAAACATGAAAGTCATCCCTCCCAGGTTTGTTGACTAATATTTAACTCACCTTGATGGATTTAGTCTCGCGAGATGGCTCCCCCCTCGGCACCGCCGTAGCGACGTACATCATACTCGAAAGAAAAAAATATGTATATATCACGTTAAACCCCACGCTGTTAAAAAAATTTCCGTAAATTTTTAGAGATGGTTGTTTATCGCGGGAAAAGTTGACGGTTTGCTAGGATTCAACGTACTGTACACATGTCCGACAGTTTTCTTTTCTTGTTGGCTGCCACGCATGTATGAAGCGACTACCCCATTTCACTGGACCAATGAGGATTCTGATACTATAAGGCAGAACGTTCGTGATTGGTATGTATACTTAGCGGAGTCATAACCTTGTTCATCCAATCATCAAAAATAAACTATCTAGAGAGTGAGTGCAGAGTTAAAGAGACCTGGGCGGCTATTAACAGCTCTTGACAGCTAGTGTCTTGAGAGCCGATGAGGGTGATTGAGGTGAGTATGGAGCAGCGCCGGAATGAAAGGTCGGGGGAAACGGGAGATCCCCGAGAAAGCCCGCCGACCAGCGGCATCGTCCGGCACGATTCCCACATGCGAAAAACCGGCCGGCAATTGAACCCGGTTCACCTTGGTGAGATGTGAGTACGTTAACCGCTCAACAACCACCGCGGCCCCTATTGGCTCCAAACATTTTCGCGATTTTCCGTTATCTCTAGTAATTTTATGAAAAGCGCAGGTAAAAAAACGGTCCAAAACATACCGCAATATTACAGACACGTGGATTTTATTAACATGGTTTTCGCAAATTTCACAGAACTCTCCGAGAGTTTACGGAACTAGGCAATTAATCGCGAACAGCCCAAAGAAATAGAAAAGTAAACGTTTAATTATTTATTGGGAGTTTTCTTACATAGAATGTTTAAAAAATATATATTCTACTCATTTAAACATTTCACTTTTAACATTAAATCACTGAGCTACTTTATGCGAGTTGCTGCCAGTAGTACTGCAGACAGTCAGGTCAGTATTTACCTTAAAATGTATAAAGTTACAGGCAGATATATATTTTTTTTTTTTCGAAAGTTGCTTCTAAAAATTGTTACTTACCCGCTAACCAACCAGTTACGCACGAATCCAAGATAAAAGGCAAGACAACTCCATTTTTTTACCACCGTCAAATACGCGATTTGTAAATAGGATTTGAAAACATCTTATGCACGCGCTACAAAATTCTTTCGTTTTCTAAAAGAATATATATGTTGTAAAAACAAACAAAGTAGTTGATTGTCAGCGAGAAAGCTTTTTATGTGTCTGGATAAGTGGTCGGCTGTATCGTAAACCGCGCCTCTGAAGCGAGCTACTCGGTATTGCCATCAAACGACAACATACGCCTCCATTTGAAAAATGGAAATACGCAGGGATTAGGCAGCGAAGTCTCGCAAGTTTTCCCAGGAACATTTTTAAGCGCGCGCACCGTCCCATTGATGCCAGCTGTCGTCCGACGTCAGCTCCGAAGTCGGGAAGAACGAAAAGAAGAAAAATAATAAGTAGGAATGGTGAGTTCACGATCAAAAAATAATAGGTAGCGCTAGAGATTTTACGCGAAAAAAAAAATACGAGTTAGGCCTACATGGTAGACTTCATTACTGCGATAACCCAACAGAAGTTTGTATTTTGCCATTGGTTGCGCTGTCTGCTTGAGAAGGCGTTTTCACATTTGACAGGACCACTCGGAATCCGGCGACATCAGCCCGCCTCCTACGTGATTCGTGTGCAGACAATCAACACGTGTCACAAAGTAATTTAGCCAATCAAGATAGGCAAACGACCCCACAGTGTTTTGAAATATAACTTGACTTAATATCTTTTCGCGAAATTTCATACTACCCCTAACCACAGGCACAGAACATATGGGACATAACGATATAACTTTCGCACGACCGGAAATTTTGTCCGAAATCGATTCACAATTGAATAGGTATTTACGTATTATTCCAAGACGATGATATTTTGCGATGATTCTGAAGTCAGTTGGCAGTCATAGTAAATATGTTAATGTTCTGGCTGTCTTTACATACGTAAAATAAATTTTAGTTTTAATTTGAATGTGATACGGTGGTGAAAAGGGATGGTGATTTAATATTATTACGCGCGGTAACCCCCTCTTCACCCGCGGTGATTATGTGGGGGGGGGGGGCTGTGAGTCACCACTAACTGGCCGCCCTAACGTCGCCTGGTGACCGGAATGATTGATAGCAACCTGGACAGGCATCACCGTTCCTCCATCCTCCTTCTGGAGAAGTCGGGGGCAGCGAGTTATTGAATGAAACTTCTGGTAATCTTCTTCCTCGACGCAACCGGGCATGTAAAGAAGTATCTGGGCTACGGCCGACGACACTATAAATAACCCCACAGCTCGAGAATTGGCAGTCTTTGTGGTAGCCATCTGGCTGAAATGCGTTATTCTAGTAAAGTCTGGTGGGGTAAGGGTCACCAGCGGAGAGGACGGACGACAGCGGAGGGTGCGAGACGACGGCAGACAAACGTGTTTAGTGCGAACGGACGAGAGGTCGTGGCACCCGACGAGTGGAGGGCTACTGTGCATGGGGGTGCTCGAAGCACTCTAGAACATCCCGGACTGGTGGAACGTGAACTGAATTAAGGTGGGACTGTATAAACATGTGATACGGACTTAATTGTAAATATTGGAATTGTCAAATATGGACATATCGTTTATGAATAAAATAATTCGCTAGGTACCGGTATTGATACACTGTTTATTGGGACTGATTTTAAGTTATTTGATTGCATTAATTTCTGTGAGTTGATGGGCTATTATCTAAATATTAGTTATAACTAGCAGGTGACATCATTTTATTGTGAGATATTAAGCCGAAAGTATAATTAAGAAATTATTATTTTTTATGTTATTTAATTAAGAACTCCATCCCTTAACAATGCAGTTGGTATTTTCCCTTTTCTTTAAAATATTCTCTTTTGCGATCGTAAAGATGCGGATAATCTTAATAAATTATGCTAATACACTGTCAGCTATTGTTTGTTCTAAATTTTAAACCTTGCGACATTTCTTCGCTTCTGCAGCATAAGTACGTTCCTCCATTTTAAACAAACAACTTCGTCGAAAATTTTTGTCCTCCTCTGATTGACGGTTGCCAATGCCCCTGCATAAAAAATTGAATATAATCATTCCCACTTATAAACACTATGTCAGAACCTCTCGTGCTCACAACCCGTTATGCGCAGGTAGAATCAATACGTTAGAAATCATATAGTCCCTTCACAGTTACGTCCAACTTTATTTGAAGCCCTACTTTCAGCATATTCCTCCGCCTCGTGCAAACAAAGCTTAACTAAGTCTATAGATAATTACACCAAAGGGATAGCGCGCCGTATTCGTGCGCACCTGGTTTAACAATATTTGGTACTGGGAACTATTTCTTACAAGGCATTACCAACTCACCTATTTTCCCTCTGTTTTATCAATATTAATTATAATCAATGAAATATTATAATGTATATATAATTTAAGTATATATGTATTTTTAACCTAAAATAAGTAAGTTTTATGTCAACGGAAGTACATATAAAAAGCTTGTAATAGTTCGGAAACAAGCAAACTTGCCATATGTGGAGTGATTTTTCAAAGGTTTGGTAGACCACAGCGCTCAATTCTCGAGCACTCGACCTTTGTTGTTACGGTTACCGTTACGTTTTTTTTTTTAACCCAGCTTAACGTCGATCACGGAAGGACGTACGTAGGAAGTGGAATCCGTGGCCCGTGGTAATTTACAGCCGGCAAGGCAAAGCCGTCTCGTCTTCCCCGACCATATGGCGTGACCGGCTGGACTCTTTAAGAGCTTTGGTTGGTACCCACTGGCTTGTCAGGGCGTACGCGGCTCGAGGTATAATGTATGAGGCTCGGGCGTATCCTGGCCTAGGTGTCTGAGGGGTGTAGGGGAGCGGGACGCAGCAGACGTCGCCGTGACACGGGGGCCTTATTTCGGCGCGAGTGGGCGGACGACATTTCTGTTTTGGTTTTGTTGGGGAAGTGTAGTATNTCGCCGCCGCAGGTGCGACGCGGGACGCACTCCAAGCGGAACCCCGAACACAAAAAAATTATAATAAAACCTCACCCACCGGCTTGCCCGCCCTTCGGGCACCCGAAATGCGGCGCGCTCTTGCGTCTTAAAGATGCTTCAAAGAACGGGCGGAGAAACCACGTGCGGCAAACGGAACGGTTCATTTGACGTCGTCTTGGATGTATCATTTTTTTAAATTATAATATCTACTAATATAACTCTTTGATTTGAAAATAGTTGCCTTCGTATAATGTAAGGTATAACCCAATGCAATTATTGTCTAAAATTGTTTTCATTAATAATTCAAGAACGTAGTACAAATAATAACAGTGACTACACACAAACTTCCACACACACACACACTCATATATGTGTGTTGTTCTAAAAGCTGTATAATATAATGTAAGTGTATACTTTATACATGTATATGTGTAAAAATTTATATTATTTTAAAAAGACGATCGTATACCCAATGACTACTATCACAAACAGTTTGGAATTTGTGGCTGAGATGATGTGATGCTAAAACATCCTCTTTAGGAATTATTATCGACAGCCACCAGACTGACGATACGTAACTTATAAACAAAACAACCATTTATTTGGTACATAGAACATCACTCGTATTCAAATGCAATCTATCATTTCAATACAAGCTATTTTATTTGTATTTTCGTAATTTTTTTCATAAATTGTCGTAACTCTGATAATGTAATTCATTTCTGCAACGTATTATAGGCATCATGCATTTACGTGCACGGAGCAACAATTTAGTGTCCGTCAGTTCTGTTGTGAATTCGCATACACATTTGTGTTCGCATACGGATCATCGCAATTTACGAACACAACTCACAGCGGTTTAAATTCGTTTAAGGGTCTATTGTTTCTATAGTTTAAGATTATCTTATGTTTTTAAAATGTAGTAATTTGGCACAACTAAAATGAAAAAGAAAGTTTTAAATGATATTGCACAGAAATAAGGGGACTTTAACTTGCATCTTTTGCCAAAAATATTTCAAGAAATGTTGGATAAATACACAATACGGCGAAACGAGAAAATAATTTTCGATTTAACAAATATAACATGAAAGAAATCACTCGCAAAAAAAAAGTGGTTCGCCCACAGTTTTGTTTTAATTTCCCATTTTAGTATTCTAGCGCACACACGTTAAAATCTAATTTCACAGGGGAATAAAGTGTCGCATTTTTATAAAGTTATTTGTGTATTAAAACAAATCATCACTTCAACAAAACATTGTGTTTATTAAACACCTACTTTAATTTTTGTTGCGCGCTTTTAAGCTAAATTCCTCATAACAGGAAAAAATTACATTGTTTTGGATTTTAATCAGATTAATATCTGATGTTATAAAATAAATGTTCGTATGATCCCCAATATACAGACAACTTTTCTGAACACTCCAACGCTTGTAACATCAACATGTTCGGTTCGTTTTACAGTGCGCCTGAAGACAAATCTAAAACGTAAAAATTCTGACACATGCTGGTGAAATCGTCAGTGGTTTAACAAAGTTCAATAGCACTAACGGGGACGTATCCGTGACCGGCGAATATTTGATTGGATTCAGATAGCTCGTCAGCGAAATACAAGAAACTGTGGTCGACTGCTACCGTATGTTTCATTGTGCTGCGGTAGAGAATAATCGACAGTCAGTTATCCGATCAGTGCTACAATCGATTTGGACGTGGTTCATAGTAAAATTATTTCATGTTCTGATAGTAATTAACGGTAAGTAAGAAAGTGCAGAAATGTTCTTTTTTTTTTTGAGTTTGCGAAATCTAATCAAGTAAATTAAAATCTGAAAAAAAAATTACGCTACCTAAGTATATTAAATGTGTTAAGACGCTACACCAAGTGAGTTAGATTTACTTAAGCTCATGTATGAAATAGTGTTTAAGTAGGCGGGTGAGAGTCTACGGAATCTATACAGTAATGTCTTCATTTCGTAAAAAAAATAATAAATAAAACGGTGCGTTTATATTCTTGCTTTGCTTGTTGCGCATCTTATAAGGACAGTAATTTCGTATTAAACGATCCGGCCCCCTGTTATTATGTTAATGCCACCTAACCTACACGTGACTTGAAATCCTGGTGAGACCTGCTTTTAACGCCACGGCAGTACCTCTCAAACTCCACGAGAATACACAGTTTTCAGTAATCGTTCTATCGTTTGTCCGTGGACGGTTAACTGATTATGCCTGAAATCCCTGGTTACACATAATCCATTTCAAGGAGACAACAGAGACAAACTCTGCCAGTGATAAAATTAAAGCCATTTTAGGTTAGTCTACTCGCAATATGATCTGCGGCAGAAAATAGTTCCCCGTGATATTTTGTTAATTTTTTGAGGCCCGTAAGAGTAATGTGAAATATTAATTGCGTTCTTAAACGCTCTGTAATATTTAAACACTTCATGCTCACACTTGTATTTCTTTTGTTTCGGTGTAAAAACGTATCAAAGAACCAATGTTGTGCAAAATAGTGGACGTGGTGGGTTCAGACTGAAGTGTCGCCATGTATTAAAAACAATAAAAGACCAACCATTTTTCAAAGCAGACGGAAATACTGTAATTGATTATTATATATAATATATATAACGCTAAGTGTAAAGAATTTCCTACATCACAATTACTTAACTAAAACAAGTATTGCTTTTACAGACGGAGTAATACAAGCTGCTACCTTGGGAAGGAGGAAGTATAATTGGTTCTCTCTCTGCGCTGCGTATCCCTCCGCCCCACACTGTAACAGTTAACATTGTTACGCGCCTAGCAACAAGTTTTCATAATGCGTCCAGAATGTCATAAATGTAAATATAAAAGAATTCTATATCTCAGCAACCACCAATTTTAAAATTGCACTTTTAATAATATGTTTATTAACAGAACTACTTCTTATGATTTACTACCAAGTACTAACATAGCAGAAAGTACTGCCATCAGTCGTCCGTATATACCACAACAAGAACACCAGTTCTATTGGTCGATGTATTCCCTATTACCAGCGTCCTATTGGTCCAAATTACATTGGACGTCCTTCCAATACTGACAAGTTTCGTTATTGGCTGGCTTTTAGCCAATGAATTAGCGAGCTGACTGTAACCCAATCACAGTAACTTGTGTGTTAACAAGATATACAGTCCATCTTGTTCTTTTCTAAAACTTCAGAATAAAAATTTCTGAAATTATGTTTCCAGAGGAATAAATTAGAACAAATAGTTCTGTGCACAAGCAAGTATATTAAGACATCGTATTATCATGTCCTTATGATTAAATCTATAAAATATACAAGTCTCCACTCACTTATTCATCGTTACAAATTACAAAGACTGCACTTGGAATTATTGGGTCTCTTAATAGAGTCAGTAGCATTCCTTTAGCTCTTTATTTCTAACATACCATACACCTGCAGGTAAAAGGGCACATTGAGTTTTCTTTTTGGCGATTTAAATAATCAAGGCGAAACTCCTTGCTAATGTACTTCACTTATATTTGGCCATTTATGTTGTTACATGACTATTTTATGTCGGACCGTAATAGAAGTCTGGTGTAAATTTTGTAATTACTTGTAAAATGTGGCACATGTATGTGAAATGCCAGAGGAATTTCTCGAATTACTCGCATTTTTCCAGTACTTGCATTCCGTTGCGGTTCCTAAAGAAATATCCTGGAATAAATTATACAATGAAAAAGAAAATTTTCTGTGTCTCGCCCGCTATAATTAATTTTTTCAACTCTTACCGATTCCAGTGTTTGAAAAAACAAATCTGGGAAATCAGGCTCCAGAACTTTAAAATACCTTACTCTGCTGTAGCCTACATACACATCTGATCTGATATCGTAACGAAGCAACGTGCTACAACGAACAGCATAATATAACTTAAAGAAGACATACCAGTTCAAAATTGTTTGCNTTCCTAAAGAAATATCCTGGAATAAATTATACAATGAAAAAGAAAATTTTCTGTGTCTCGCCCGCTATAATTAATTCTTTCAACTCTTACCGATTCCAGTGTTTGAAAAAACAAATCTGGGAAATCAGGCTCCAGAACTTTAAAATACCTTACTCTGCTGTAGCCTACATACACATCTGATCTGATCTCGTAACGAAGCAACGTGCTACAACGAACAGCATAATATAACTTAAAGAAGACATACCAGTTCAAAATTGTTTGCNATCGTAACGAAGCAACGTGCTACAACGAACAGCATAATATAACTTAAAGAAGACATACCAGTTCAAAATTGTTTGCTATATACCTACAACAGCAAATAATAAACGTAACTTATCTATGATGAGAAAAAGGTTTATTACTAACCGAAACTCTAAAACAAAAGTTATGACACAAAAACAGAAGGAAAACAGTAAATAAATACAAACCTCAAAAAAAAAATATTTGGCGTCATCATAAATACTGAGTAATTCGACTGCTCACGGCGCAAGAGAAATTATGGGATGAAAATACGCACTTACAGAATACCGTGCCTGACATTCCGATGCCTTTTTGTAACGCACCTGCTGTCTCACGAACATCCTTCACGAGCAAACCAAATTACAGAAGGTGAAAAACTTTGTTTGAGGTGTGTATATAAACATTTGAGTTATGAGATATTGACTGGAGACTGCGAGGTGAGATAAACTCCTCACCATTGTTCGGGACGGGCTGAAGAGCTCGGAGAAGGACGTGTGGGCATGTCAGGGAGATATTTCGGAATTCCGAGTCATCATCTAGGTGTCTCGACGAGGTGTTGAAGTAGTGTTCAGAAGAGGGTGTACGGGGGAGGGGAAAACTGTCCAACCACACCCCCTCCCCCAACACACACCTGCTATGACACCCCCTCACCAACACCCCTCCACACCTCCTCGACTTGGGCAGATCAAACGGACTCCGACAGGACGCCTCGTGCAAGCGAAAAGACGCCGTGCAAGACATCAAAAGCTCTCAGCTCGCAACGTGTTCCAAACTAAATAACTCCCCCCCTCCCCCACCGAAACCCTTCNAGGAGAAGGAATAGAAAAAAATCGTCGGCGAAACGGACTTCACACTGTCCCCTGCAATTAATAACTACATCACCTGCCCCCCTGGTGTCAGGCGCCTTCCAACGATAAATATACATTCCCCCTCCACCCCCCTCCACATCATTCAGTTCCTCTCGCGAGTTAATTTTTCACGTGCCTTGTTTACAGGCCACGTCGTATCGCAGGTAGTAGTTATGGTTTGTGAACACGTCCCCCCGCCTTCGAAAAGTCGTCGTACCGGATTACCAGTGACATGCGTGCGTGGGCAGACCGCGTGGACAGAAAAATAAAAAACTAGGCTGCGGCCCACGCCTACCCTAAATCCCAACGTTCCTTTTTAATCCCCTTCATTGTCTTTCTGACATACGCCATAAACCTCGAGTAGTGAAGGGGCCTCGGTGGCTGAGCGGTTAGCCTGCTCGCCCCCCACCACCAACGTAAACCGGGTTCAATCTCCGGCCGGTTCACTTCCGGATTTTCGCATGTGGGAATCGTGCCGGACGATTCCGCTGGTCGGCGGGTTTTTCTCGGGGATCTCCCGTTTCCCCCGCCCTTTCGTTCCGACGCCGCTCCATACTCACCTCAACCATCCTCATCGGCTCTCAAGACCTCGCTGTTAGGAGCCGCCCAAATCTCTTCACTCGCTCCTTCGCCTTAAAATACATTTCTTGTTCTTGCTGGCGTTCTCGGCACCACGGCTGTGATCATATTCCGACGCCGCCACTTTTTCGCTTATATTGTCCTTTCGTAGTTACTTCCGACTTTTCCGAAAAGAAAATGCACCGCATTTGTGCGCACTCAGTTTAATAATATCTACTTACTAGGCATTGTCAAAACACCTACTTTCTCTCTGTTTTAACTCGTATTAGTTATAAACGAAATATAATAATTTATACATAAACTACAAGTAGAAGTTCAATTTAACCAACAACAGGATACTTTTATGTCAACAGAAGTATAAACGTTTGTGATACATTATATATTTACGAAATAACCAAACATCATACTCATAAGGTTATTTTTAAAAGTTTGGTCTAGAAAGAGTGAAGATACCGCAAATAGACTATAGAAAGCGTTGGTGGTTCACAGAGTCTTGGAATTCGGCCTTGTTTTCCTTTACGTCGGACTGTATTTCCCGTTGCAATATATTTATTGTAGATATTTGTTTTCACCAAGAAAATATATAGGGAAAGAGCAAAGTCTCTTTAACATTATAAAGAAATGATTCTAATTTTTTTCTGTTGTTATTGTTTTCACCCGACACTTCTGGTTACGTCAGTTGTAGAAATAACCCGTTCGCAGGAACTTAGCTTACTTTCTTATTTCAAGGAAGCAAGAAAGGAGATATTCGTGTTTACACGTCGTGTTTGCGTTTCTGCATATCTGTTGCAGCTAGTTTAACAATGCTTCAGTCATATAGCTTATTAACAAACCTCGTCACTTGCATAGTACTTAGAGACATACCTTAAGCAGGGCCACCTGTTTTTCGCGAAAATATTACGCGAAGGCTAGGCCCCAATATTCTACGTCGTGCGTGCAGTTTTCCTTTGGTCATTGGTAGAGACCTGAAAAATTCGCGGATTCATTTCGGGACAAGCTAGAATGCAAGACACGTGCGTGTATGTAACTTCAACCATTGGTCCACGCGGTGTTCGACGCCTCCTGGAGAACGCTGGTCCAATCGTTGCCTTCCGCTGTCACCGCAGACAACCAATGTGCAGGTGATATCTACATATTTGTCCATGCGATTGTGCCGTCTAGCCTATAGGTTATTGAACTCGCGAATTTTTCAGGTATCTGGTCATTGGCCACGGGTTTCTGTCGGAATACAGTTCCTTACCTGACCGGGCCAATCAGAATTACGTAACTTCGACAGTGAGTGTCCGTGATTCGCGGGCAGACACCTTAAAAGCGTGACAGTAAAAATCATCCAATCACGACAGTGGATCAGAGCTCTAGTGTTTTGGAGTACGAGTGGTCCTGAAATCTGTTCACAAAAAACAGGTGGCCTTAAGTATAAGTAATCTTCGAGCATACACGACGCTACATAATTTTTGTCTCCGAACGAAATTTTGTTAAATGTAACAAACATTTGCGGTAACTGGTCTTTATTGCTAAGTTTTGAAGACAAAGATCATACGAGAAATAATAAGGAATGTATGTAGTACATATGTATGTACGTGTGTATATACGAATGTAGGTACGTAGGTATGCGTGTAGGTATATATACACAAAATCACAACATAAATAATTGTAATTTACTGAAATGTTACCCTCGACCATAATTTACTGTGAAAAACAGCCCATCTAGTGAAATGCAAATATTAAAAATCTTATAAGCGTACCCAATGAATTTCTTTAAAATGCGTGTTAAGACAGAGTAGATTGTGTAAGCGATTGTCTTGTTTACATTGAATTAGCTGAAATATAAAATGTTAACCGGCAATACTGATTATGATTTTGCAACACATCCTGAATAAATTAAGCTTTGCTTGCTTCAAAAATATTTGTCTTTGAACATTCGTTCTGAACAACGCGTTGTTTGATCGTGTACCTGATGGCGTGCAAATTTCCATTTCGCAGCTGTTAACGCTAAGTTTTGTTTGAATTTCCAGTTCGTTGTGGTGCAGCCATCACTTCCTCTACGGCCAACGCCGTCGTAAGTGAAATGAGAGTAAAATCTCATCAGCGGCCTTACCTAAACAGAGATGTAAGCAGTGCTGTGTAATTTTTTTCCTTTGGTTGTGAGAGGTCTCGTGTTTAAAGACGGGAATTTATACGTACAGCAGACGTGTAGAGTTTAGAAATGTTAATTCCCGGCCTGGAGGGACGGATGCTTCATCAGCGAACATTGGCGTGCTCAAACACACGTCTTTCGGCTCTCAAGTCCACTCGTTGTTGAGAGCCGCCCAAATCTCTCGGATCAAATCAAACACGTCTTCTGTGCCGGTTGAAAACCTTTACGTGCCCCGTGTAAACGAGCGTGCGGGGGAGCCAGCCTCGACTCGGCGTACCGTCTGCGCTATTCGCAAAGCTGTGGATTCCCGAGAAGGGTCAGTACCCTGCGGACCTATAAATAATCTCCCCGTACACACACGCGTCTCGCCTATATCTCATCGGCGAACAGCTTCCTCGACGGCTAGATCAATCAGTAGAGACCTAGGCATTTCGAAAAATTACTGTGCAGACCGGCTGGATTTAAAAAAACCACCCCACTTTCAACGTGTTTGGTTGTTTCCTGAATATGCAACGTACCACAAGCGTTTCATGCTCCCGTTAACATTAAAGTACCTTATTTTTGGTTCAATTGAACTTTTACTTATATTCCATCTATAAATTGTATGATTTCATTAATAATTAATACTAATAAAAATCAGTGAGGAAATAAGGTGTTATAGTCGGCGCACGAGAGATGGGACATAGCATCTCCGAGGTAGCGATAACATTTGTATGTTCAGCGTACGACCATTTCACGAGTGTACCGTGAATATCGGGAATCCGGTAAAACATAACATCTTAGACATCGCTGCGGCCGGAAAAAGATCGTGAAAGAACGGGACAAACGATGACTGACGAGAATCATTAAACGTGACAGACGTGCATCCCTTTCTCAAATTTGTGCAGATAGGATTTGTGCACTGCCCTGCAGGATTCATGGTGTGAATTGCCTCCTGCATACCTTCAGATATTAGTCGAGTCCATGCCACGTCGTCTTGCGGCACTTCTGCGTACTCGGGGGAGCCCTACACGATATTAGGCAGGTGTACCAGTTTTTTTGGCTCTTCAGTGTAGTTCTTATGCAGAATATTATTAGAATGAGTGCGCACGGATGCAGTGCGTTGTCCCTTTGGAATAATTTGCTAGTCTTAGTTAGGCTTTGTTTGCATGAGGCGGAGGAATATTGAAAATAGAAATTAAGCAGGGTTTCAGAAAAGTTCGAAGTAACCGCGATGGATTATACAGCGTGTTACTAAAACCCACCAACAAACACCGGCAGGTTATTCCTGGCTAAAATGTATGTACCACTTCTCTTTAAAGTAATTATTACGGGAGCTGGATGCCCTCAAAAATCGAGTTTATTTTCGTTACGAACGTCAGTAACTACTTGAGATTAAGTAAAAAATTCGGTGAATAGTTTTTTGTAGAACGGAGATCTTACTCTTGTGAAAATTTGGTTGGTAATATCATTCACCTTTATCAGTAAAATAGGGGATTACATTACCCACCAACCGTATTTTCCCAGGTGCAAGATGTCCGTTCTACAAAACACCATTCCCCGATTTGTGGCCTAATCATTAACAGTTCCTGATATTTGTAACGAAAATCATTTCAAAATTCGAATTTTGAGGGCGCATAGCTCTTTTAACAATCATTTTAAGGAAAAGTGGTACATAGGCACACATTTCCGTCTTAAATTTTCGTCTGGAATAACCTGTCAACGTTTGTCGGTGATTTTTAGTAACACGTTGCATACTCGTAGGCTAAGGTTTATTATATTCATGTTGGGAACAAAACGAGTTTTCTTATGGGAGAGTTTGGCATAGGAAATATTTCCGCCGCTAGGTGCGCAGTGTTCCAAAGAGGTCGATTTAATTTATAATTTCAGCTACGTGATTAATAAAAGGGAAAGATTTTACTCAGTTACGTAATTATTTTATATTTTATTTATTATTATTGCAATTATTTTGTTTTTAACGTTGAAATTAGAGAAAATCCTTACCTTCCCCATTTTCACTTCCGTTCCCACGTGGTTCCACCATGGTGAAAACTTGAATTTATTCGATACCGATACATCGCGGACTACTGAAAACTTCAGTGCGACGATGCCTTAAGGGGGAAGTATCCTCTTGGATTTATGTATTTTCTTCCATACAATAATTTTCGGAGTCAATATTTAAAAACCAAACTAATCAAGGCATAGGGAACAAACATCTTAACGGTTATTTCGAAATACAGCTAGTTTTTCTTACAAGATTAGTTTTACATCTGTAGCCACAATAAAATATTACCTGATTATTTAGTCATATTAATCCCACATGGGAAAATACAGGTATAATTGAAACCGTACAAATTTTAAAAAAATTCGTCAAGGAATCCTCTATGTTACGTCTAGTCACAAATTTTCCTTGCGAATATTTGTAAGAAAATTTGCATTATACTAGAAAATATAGCTGTAATTATTTTACAGAGGCAATAAAAACAACGTTCTGTGTGATAAAATTGTATACACATGGGAGTACGAACAGCCGAATAACCACCGTAAGATTACTTTCGTCTTCCTTCTCCCCCTTCCTTTTCCTCATGATGGCGGCAGTGAAGAAGAAACTAGGTCCATAAGTTACAGCACCGCGCGCCTCTAGTTCTGTGCTTATCGCACACGCGAGAGAAATAATTCTTCATTCCCAAATTTCTTCTCCCTCTTCCCACACCCCTGGAGGTTTAATTGCCACAACTCGCTGCTCTGGCGGTGGTATCCGGGGACCCTAGCTCATAACTCCCCGGAGTGTAATCCCCTGCTGTTAGAGCAGCTATGAGTCACTCAGCATCCCCCATGCTTGCNCCGCCCATCTGCGACAGTAACTCATGTTCTTCTCCTAAGCCCCTTGCCAACTGCACACACGCTCAAACCACCCTTACAGATAGCCGAAGGTCCGGAACTGCTTCGCCGCTAACCCTCGGCCATTATCAGGAAGACCCTTCTGAACTCCTTGATTACCCTACATCGCCCCTAGTTTTCCTTTGCGTGATATGTACGAGATATTCCGGACCAACTCTTCCCGTTATCCTCGCCCACCCTAATTCAGTACGGATGTGGGGAAACACATAGGAGGGGGAGGAGTAGTTCTAGATAGTACTCACGATGTGGTTTGGGATTTCGCAATGCCCGGTGCATCAGGGATGCAAGATAAGTTGTTTAAAATATGATTGCGATGGGGGGTGAATGATTAAGCCCAATATTTTGAACATACGCCAATGCTTCACTATGTCGCCACAGAGAACCCCTAGTCTGAGACACGAAATAACCACGGAAAAAACGAGTCGAGAGTAGCTGTATTCAAAATATATCATATAAATCGTCTAATAAATCCCATTAAATTGGTTATTTATGCTACAAAATTCCTTGTGGGATTTATTAGACGTTTTAT
>NQII01001032.1:92924-122798 GCA_002778355.1 Clitarchus hookeri | reverse complement strand
TATATATATATATATATACACACACACACACACACACACACACACACACACACACACACACTCACTACACCACTCTTGGTTCGTATTTCCGTGATTGTTTCGTGTCTCAGGACTTGGTTTTCTGTGATGACATAGTGAAATAGTGGCGTATGTTTAAATTATTGCGCTTAATCAGGGATGCAAGATATTCCGAAAAATCGAAAGATCTTCCAATTTTTTTTAAGCAAGAGCCGGAAACACGGATTTTTCTCGGAAACGTTCCTATTTTTACATGATATCTGTTTGATCTCTCTCACTTACAATTTAAGCTTTCTGAAATAATATTTTTTTACGCACGTATGAAACATATTAATAAAATAAGAATTGAAACTACCCTAGGAACCAGCATAACTGTTACTTATAAACTCATTGAATGTCAGTGGTGTCGATTTTAGCCACTAAAATTTCTTCCCTGTGGCGTCAACACTGATAGGAAAACTTGGAGGGGGGGGGGTGATTTAAAAAAAAATTTAGAGGTAGAAAAATACTTTTTGGAGTTAAGGTTGCAATTTCCCTCCCCACCTCCCCCCTAGTGTGACAATAGAATGGCTTCATTCCAGGAAGTGAATAAATAGTTCCTACGTTTTCAAAAACTGTGCTCCAGCCACTAGAAACACGTGAGTTGATCACCTAGTAATACATAAGTTCTTATTTTTCTTGTCATAATTTAATTTTCAGAAAAATTATTGCAAATGTTAAGCTATAGAAAATATACATTTTACTAGATGTTAAATATTTTTGTGTCTAATTTTTAGTGTGTGTTATTTGTTGGTTGCAAAAGGGCAGAAACGTATTTATAAAATGTAAATATGTTCTTGAATTTGTACAACTAGTAAATAAGAAGCAGTGAAAAATAAGCACAAAATAAAACATTGTCAACAGTTACTCTGAAACCGAACTTGTGACACAAAAATGAAGAATTTCTGCAAAAGAGGTTGAGCCGGGCCTTGATCTCCGTGGCCAGCCAGGTCCCCGGATGTTTTACACTGTGTACACAGCGCGGCGCAACAAAGTGCCACTCCCAGGTGGAGCGGGCGATGCGTCACGAAGCTGAATTGCAGACACGCGAGGTCAGTGTCTCAAGGAGAAGTAATTTGCAACTCATTGCTGCTGATTACTACAGCGGAATTCGCGGTACGCTCAGCCCGGCGATGAAATCACCGTTATTTGCATACAATGGTGCAAATGCGAGTGCACACAGCACTGTAGCATTAAAGCCAGCCGGCAGTTATGAAGATGTTGTGTTCTAAAGACAGACAGCCATGTATTAGTCTTGAGTGATATCCGTTGTAACAACCGTGTATCGCTGACTGCAGAGACTGGTATTTGAGGCGTGGAAGGTGGGGAAGTGGTAATTGTAATGAATATAACACTTTGTTTGTTTGCTCAATTAAACAAAAATCTTAACCAAAGTTATTTTTAAGTATTTGTAAGTCTTATATATACATGATGTTACGGAAACTCGGTAACCAAACTCCAGACATAGTTTATTAGGGCCAATAGTAACACAAAAACCCTGTTCACTTATATCGTGAAACTTATTTTTATATCAAATACTTGTGTTCAAAGCTGCTGCATACAACACCTGCAGAACAAGGCGGTGCGACCATACATGTAAGGCAAGTTGCATAGGTCGTAGGTGCGCGGCACTAAATTATAACATACGCAGCGTCACGCGCCTACTTCCTTTTCCGCATGTGGGAATCGTGCCGGACGATTTTGCTGGTCGGCGGGTTTTCTCGGGGATCTCCCGTTTCCTCCCGCCTCTTCATTCCCGGCGCTGCTCCATTCTCACCTCGTTTCCGTCCTCATCAGCTCTCGAGGCCTCGTTAAGAGCCGCCCAAAATCTCTTCACTCACTCCAGGCACACACACCAGCAAAATGGCGTCGCCGGCGGCCAACACGTCGGAACACCGTTCGCCAAACAGCGCCTGGTAACCTACTCGCCAGCCGGCAGCCCAGCCAATAGGGAACCACCTCACGCAATAAGCAGCCAGAATAAAGAAGTGGGATGGCTGGGGTTTCCTTTGAAGTGGGCGTACCAGTTCGTTTGATTGGCTGCGCGAAGCTCTGGGAACAGGCCTTTGAAATACGGTCGAACCACATTAAAATGTCCCAAAAAGAAAATTTTCTTCATAACGTTCTGAGGACACAGTTAAATTATTTTTGAAATGTAGCCTAACGTATTAACTTTGTACAATTGCTAAATCTATCTCCTCTCTTTCGTTTTTGAGAAGTAATTTTCCACACTCTATATCTGAAATAGTGAGAATGGAGCCAAATCAATGAAAACCGTGAAACTTAAGATGGTGATAATCAGCGCCCGATAACTAATTAATATGATGGCTGAATTTCACTGATTCATTTGTGATTCCCACTGAATGTCGAGAATTCCACTACCATAAGTCACTTGTTCCCGGTTCATTTCCTTGATTTCCCAGTCAACAGTAACTTATCAACTGACTTTCAGTAAATGTTATTTCACTGATTGATATCACTTATTCGAGTTGAGAGTGCACCATTGTTATATTTTTCCCGGGCTGTTTTTTTTTTCATACCACGACGAACAAATATGTAATATGATAAAAATACATGAAATAATTTTAACTTCTTGGGTGTTCTTAACCCGTTCATGTCCACTTTCGTGGACACGTTGCAAGTCAACGATACTTATGCCCGGTACTGTACACAACATGGCATCAAAGCCCAGTATTTTGAGAGTCTTCCTTGTGGATAATCTGATTTGTGGAATTTTCCAGAACTCCTTGACTTGAATGGATGAATGCCAATATATTCGAGCAAGCAGCACGATGTTCATTGGCTACAAGGAAAACGCTGAACATGAGTACAGAGTATAGAGTGCGTTCAAGTTAAACTGAGCACTTTTGAAAGCCCTGCATGGTTAAGATCTGCCTGTATACTCATTGTTAGGGCCAGTGACTTTTTGCGTAAAAATCGTAGCACACTGTAGACTTCAATACCATATACACACCTCAGCTGTTGTTATACCTCCATTGGCTGCTGGTGCCGTGTCCGGCTTTGACCAAGCCACTCAGGACTAAGTAACTCCGACACTGAACCTCCGTGATTCGTGCGCAAACTGTTAACGCTGGCCAAAACATTTGTTAGCCAATCAAAGAAGCTGGACGACCCAACAGTGCTTTGGACTGTATCTTGTCTCGAAATCTTTTCGCGGAATATCACTGCCCCTACTCATTGTGTATTCTTCCACCATATGTAAATTTAACATTACCATGGGCCTGATCACTTTATTCATGCGTCGGCCAAGAAAAACTCTAAAATTATAAGAATATTAAATATTTTAAAATTTTTATTATTTTTACACTTATGTGTATAACAACTAGAAAGAAAAATAAAACGTTCCAATATTCAAAAATTTATATTTCCTAACACTTTAGATTTAACGTCAAAACATGGAGCTACTTTCCCTCCATCGTTGCCAACTTTACTGAGCGCATGCAAGTCGGCGAGCGCGTTAAAATATACGCAGGTAGGGACAGTGACATTTTTCGAAGGTTGATTTCAATAGTGCTCAAATAACCGTGAACAGCATACAAAAAAAAATCACGTGGCTGCAACACTTGGCCTCGGAAATTAGAGTGTGGCCGGGATAGACCCAAGGACGTTCCGAATGCGAGTCAGACCATGCGCGATCCAAACACGCTCGGTGAAGTCGGACGTGAACGATTTGGAAACCGCCGAATTACCACCTTGTTCGCGACAGTCGTGGGTGGGGGAGGCACCTCCAGCCTGTCCCCTTCTCCCGCGGCAAAGATTCCGCAGCTATAAGTCGCGAGTTGGAGCCTCCAGGCACGGTTCCGTCGTTCGTAACATCCGCGGCTCGGGACCCGCGCAGGTCGTCCATCTTCCCGCCCGAGACAGGCGAGAATAAAGAACAAGGACCGATTCCTTCGGTTCCGCGTCACTTGTTCCGACCTTGCCGCAAGGTTGGCGACGGCCGCCGAGTGAGTGAGGTGATTTTGGCTGCTCTTAACGTCGAGGACTTGGGAGCCGAAGAGGATGAAGCGAGGTGAGTATGGAGCCGCGCCGGAATGAATTGGCGGGGGGAACGGGAGAACCCCGAGAAAACCCGTTGACCAGCAAAATCGTCCGGCACGATTCCCACATGCGAAACTCCTGGAGCACCGGGTACCTAACCCGGTTCACCTAGGTGGGAGACGAGTGGTCTTACCACTACATCACCGCGACCCCGAAACGAAATAAGGTTATGAAGAACTCAGACACACCAAATTTCACTGTGCAGGAAATATTTCTGATGAATAAAATTTAAATTTAGTAAAGAAGTGAAAATAAATTACAACATTCGTTACAATTCTTCCTACGGTGGACTGCAAAGAAACACATCAGTGTCTTACTTTGAAAATAATTTGTAAATAGAAATTCAGACTAAGTTCACCAAATAAAAAAAATTTGAATGTGTGGCACATTTTAAAATTCATTCAAGATTATTTTATTAAATTTGTTGAATGAAAAAATTTGATGGTTGTACACATTTCGTCTCTAAATTTCATTGTCAAATATATTTTATGGCCAATATTCGACAGTGAAATTTGAAGACGATGATTCCCAATGTACCATGCACATGTCAGTACATTTTCTCTCTGGTATTACGTGTGTGTAATGAACCTGCTTCACAACTTTAAAGACCAAGCTACAATTGCTTTAGCGCAGAACACATCACAAACACAGAAATTGTTAGCACGGCACTCGCTATATCCACGGACATCGCAGGCGAGGCGCACAGAAAGTTGGGTTATGTTCTGTAATTCTACTGTGTGGGCCATCCTGAACGTGAACGCCGCCAGAGTTCATCTTCATTGAAGATGAAACTATTGAAAAAGTAATAATTTGACAAGCATTAGAAGAAAAATGGCGCCATACGGTGATTTATGTTGATTGAATGCTGTCGGCGATTGTGGTCAAACTAAATTTTTCCAGCGTTTCGTCCATTTTTGATACGTAGCACAGAGCGTTACGAAGATAATCACCACACCGATAACAAAAGTATGTATTATTTTCCAGTGCTGCCACCTGCCGACTAACACAAGATAATTGTATCCAAGATCATATCCTGCAGATTTCGAGACAACATGCGGGACTTCCGAAACTAAGAATTTTTTTATGATGAATTTAAAAAATAAGATTTAGAGTCTACTTTTAAAATCAAATTTTGGTGTTGAAATTTAGGCTGTATTTACAGCCTAAATTTAACAATTCATCTTAAAAGTGATAGGTTAGATAATAAAAAAGAAATATAAATTTAAAGACGAATATAATTTTTTTTATAATAAACAATAAAATTTACAAATAAAAACATATGACTAAATTGATTATTTTTATTCAGCACTTTATACTAATATGAACCTGAAAAATGTTTTTAGTTTAAAGTGTTAAATTTTTAAATTTTCTTGTACAAATTATTTCGTATTTAAATTAATTGATAATCGAAAGTAGTTCATTTTACACCTGATTCCTACTACTTATGATTGTATACAAAGTGTCAAACCGAGTCAATAATTCTTTATCTAGTCATGAAGGGGCCGCGGTGGTGCAGTAGTCAGACTACGAAGCCTCCCACCTAGGTGAACCGGGTTCGCTTCCCGACGGGATTGCTCCCGGATTTTCGCATGTAGGAATCGTGCTGGACTATGCAGATGGTCGGCGGGTTTTCTTGGGGGTCTCCCGTTTCCCCCACCCTTGTATTCCGGCGCTGCTCCATACTCACCTCACTTCACCCTCATCGGTCCAAATCTCTCCACTCCACTTTAGTCATGAAAGTATCACTACACTACCGTGTTTTCAAGTCCATGTTGGCACAAACAAATGTCCGCGATTTTCCAGTACCTCCAGTGCGAAGCAAGCCAATCGGCATACAGCATCACGTGTGGTTCCATCTGTTCAGTAGCGTGAGATACTGACGGCAGCCACTCCGTTTCCGTTCTATTTTCCCGAGGTTGGCAGCACGTGTGGCAGTCGCGGTGAAATGACTTTCCCAGCCGGAAACGAAACCGGCAGAAGAAAAACAAAAGATTTTTTGGACGATCCAGCAGGTCTCGGAGCCCTTGACAGGGCAAGGAAGGTTGGGGAAGATATGTCATCCCCTCCGTGACTCACTACCTATTTCTCTTGCCGGGACACCCCCCCTAGCTACTGCAGCCTTCTAATTAACTTAGCCATTACATTATTCCTCCCCGTTATTGGCCCTGCTCTATTCTTATCCAGAATCCCGCTCGCTCCTTCATCCCTCTGCGCATGTAATTCTCCGATCGTTTTGTTCGCCCCCGGTACAGCCAGACATCACAGATACCACTCCTCTTAACAAAAAAAAAAAATCCAGGAGATTTTTCAGACAGGTTTCGAGCCTCCCTCATCTTTTATTCAATGCTATTTTTTATTCTTCTCTCAATATTTTTCTCGCCACCCCGGACCTCATTTTTTTTTAACCCCTGCAGTCACCTAACTCTTTTGTTCGTTTTCTCTTCGCCACCCTTCTTCCCAGTTCCCCGCAGTCTCCTTTGATAGCCGTTTCTTTTTTTCTCTCTCCTGGCTACAATACAGTCTCATACCAACCTTCACCCCGTAAATTCCCCTATTGTCCCCCTTAGCTGCAGGTAAAAATAAAATTACCAGGTCTTAGCGGGAGGTGTGCTGGGAGGACTCAAAACCCGCTATTAATTTTTAAAAGATGAGGACAAGGCAAATTGGGGGAGGGGGAGGCAGGTGGAAGATGGAAGAAGGGTCACATTCTGGAGACAACCCGAGTAAAAAAAAAAACTGTAATACGATAACTGTATGTTGGACTAATGGTGCAGGCCTACCCTACGCTACTGTGCCTCGTTCTGGTTTCCACGGCGAACCCAGTTTGTAATCCAGGTAGGAAAATTGTTCAAGGTCGTTGTGGGGGGACGAGCCTCCGAGCTGGAGGGTGCCATAATGACACAGATTACGTCCCGGCGATTGTTTAAGACACGTTCATTATCATAAGAGCTGTCCAACTTGATGATATAAATTAAAGTCGGCCATTTATCCTTCATCCAGGAATTGCCCGGGCACGTGTCACTGGGGACAGGTGTCCTGGAAAATCGCACGCATTCACAGACTTGGTATTTTATGTCAAAGTTGGCTAACGGCAGAACGACTGAGTTAAATGTAAAAATTTTCGAGGATTTACAGTTAACCGGTACTACGAACACCGGTACTACGAACACAGCTGTAGAACGTGCAAAACCGGTTCTAAACCTCGTACTATTGTGAAACGACATTTTCGTATTAAAGTGTCTAAAACCACAAGTCATATTCTTTACGAGTGAATATGTTTGTGCGAAACTTATAACACGCATATATTTAAAAACGTTATTGCAAATGAAATTACGGGCCGTATGGAAATATCTACCTGATGCTCGACAGGTCATAAATGAACTGAATCGCCTTGCTTTTTCTCGCAGTATCTCCACTTGGTACCAGTCTTATTGTAATTTACTCGACACCGTACGTATGTCATTTAAAATCTCTTGAGAATAAAGTCTTGAAATGGCAAGAAAAAAGCGTATACATACGGGAATCAACAAAGGTAGCACAAAAGTTAGACTCATAGATACCTTCGTTACTTACCACACACTACAGTTTCTAATTTAAACGTGTAAATTGCTAACATAAATAATTATTCCATATAGTTTATTCGCGGTATCCTCATACTTTTCTAATCAAACCTTTAAAAAATCATGAGCGTTTTATACGTTATTAGCACAAAAAGTGTCTTATTTTTGGTCAAAATGAAATTTTACTTAAATTTTGTCCATAAATTATAACATTTAATTTACAATTACTAAGAATAAAAGCAGAGATAAAATATGCGTGTTGGTAATACCTTGCAAGAAATAATTCTTATGCAAGATAGCATTACACTGAATGCGCACGAATGCGGCGCGTTGTCCCTTTTGGCGTGATTTTCTAGACTTTGTTAAGCTTTGTTTGCACGAGGCGGAGGAATATCGTGAAAGTAGAACTGCAGCAGGTCTTCAGAAAAGTTTGAAGCAACCGTGGATAGACTTGTGTGTGCAGTCGCTTCCACTGCAATGCAGCAAGGCGTCTTATTTGCTCGTCTGTACAACACGCAGAATCCTTCACTGGTGTTCAGATAATAATATTCGTTCATGTTGGTAGTATACTCATGCTCTCTAACCCTACTTGACGTAGATCATGTAGGTTATCTGTAAGAAAGTCCGTTTTTTGGCAATGTTTCCTAAAGACTGCCTGAGAAAACCAAACTTAAGCCTTTTAAAAACGCTCATAATGCATATTATCGAACTTTTTAATTTTATTTATTTACGTCTTTGTTATCGGTGCAGTTAAGAAACGTAGCCTTGCCTTACACATTGTCATTACTAGTCTACGTAACTTAAGAGCGGACAGACAACTGATAAGTGAAATCTATACGGCCATATATGGTGGCAAGTAAAATACAATAAAAGAATAATTCCTTCAAACTACCACACATCGGAAATAAATATTACCAACTGCAACAATTTAAAATGAATTGTTCCACTACAAAACAGAAAACCACTAACTCGTAAAAATGCAACTGATATATATTTTACCTTTCAGAATCATCCTGTTAACAGCCTAATTACGAAGTTGTGTTGAACATTTGGCACAAAAAGCTACATAGTCTGATTTTTAATTGACATTCTCCTGCACAGAAGTAATTTCTGTTCCGGCTCATTTGCCGTTAATAGCTGTCGCCTCTGTTTTGTTTCTTATTTCTTCGCTTTTAACAGTTAATGTTCTATACGTATTGTACTGTTTGCCCTCCTGACTTAACTTTGTTTATAATTTGTACTTGAACTGCGTGGTTCTGTGGAAGAAAAAGCACCCCTGCCTTGACTGCATCACATAAATAAGCCGAGTAAATGCAAACGAAATAAATCACGTTAATCCGTTCATTCCCCGCCTACATGATCGAAGACATGTTTCACATGAAGGATATTTATGTTCGGCACTGTACACAGCAAGGAATCAGTGGCCTGTGTCTTGAGCGTCTTCCTTGTGACAAACCTGATTTGTTGAAGTTTCTATATCTCTCAATTGCGAATGGCGCGAGGCTGACATCGACTTAAGGCTGTTCGCGATAAAGTGAGCGCTTTTGGAATCAACCTTTGAAAAATGTCACTGTCCCTATCTACCCGCGTGCATTTTAACGGGCACAATGTGTGGAGAATGCGTCCAGTAAAGTTGGTACCGATGGAAGGAAAGTAGTTCGATGTCTCACAGGGGCGTATTGTTGCGTGTGTATGGGTGTGTGGGCCTGTTGTGCATTTATGCGCTTGTGAAAATGTACTAAATTCTTGCATGTATACGGTGAAAATTTTGGCATAACACCTGTCAGCTCATCAGTGTTTCATGTGCTTGTTTAAATTTAAATTTGTTTCAGTACTTAAATATGCATGTCACTATTTAGTATTAATTACCTGTTCCATCAATGTCTAGTAAGGACTATTAATTTTCTGCGGTGTTTATTAATTTGTAAGCACTATTACTTTTTCTTTTAAACCGTAATAAGCAGATGTAAATTATAAAAAATGGTTTAGAGTAAGAGAATGCATATATGCCTTAACTGCGCCAAATAAAGACGATTTATTATTATTAAATTGAATGTGGTAGGTAAACATTTGTGAAAACTGAAACTATTTATTTTGCTCCCCTTTTTTCGTGCATCTAAGTGTAAGAATAATCAGAATTTAAAACATTTACTTTTATAATAATTTTCAGAGTTTCACTTGACCAACGCATTAATAAAGTAATCAGGCCATGGCAATGTTAATTTTGCATATGGCAGAAATTACACAATGTTCATACACGTAGAAAAGTTCTTAGTTTACCGTGAACAGTGTATAACAAGCAGTACGTTGTTCACTGGCCGCGAGTAGCACGCTCGACGCAAGTACAGCACCCATCATAAAATGAAATGATTGCAACACTTGAGCTCGGAAATTACAACGGAACTAAAAGGTTTAAGTGTTTTTTTTTTCCTTCCCTTCAGATCATCTCTTTTCGAACTAAGGAAAAAACGACTGCGAAATTTCTCTCAGCACCGCCACGCCCTCTTACCAGCACGGTCTCTTTGGAGTTGCTCTCTCTCTCTCTCTGCTCGGAACGTGACAATCGTTCAGGTAAAAAGCAAACTAATTATCCGTGTTCGTTAAAACCAGTCTCTTACCCGGCTCATTACCAGTTCCCTCTTCGAGAGAAGAACCTGCAGCCGAGTATAGGAGTTACGTCAGACGTCCTCCCTCGACCTCGATGAACATTCTGCAGGTTGACCTCTCTCCATTGCCGCAGATTCATTTTCAATCGAATCTTTGGAACGATGTGACGTCAAACGACTTCATGATTCATGCTGTATTCTGTTGTTACAAAGTCTTAAATAAAGATTATTGACAACGAAACTAACTTAAATCCCAGACCATCCACACGAATTTTCTGGAACTTTGCAGTACTTTTTGACAACATACAGTTTACTCACTCACACTATTCAACCGTCCCGAAAATTTGAAAGCGATACCCATTATTTATGAACTGCCTCGTGAGATTGGACACACAAAGATCTTCCACCCTCTCCTTGTGTATATGCAGAACTTGGTTCGTTTTTGCTCTGAGGTAGTTTTTTTAAACGCCGCGTTGCAGAAAAAACTACGCTCTGCTGATGAAGATGTAGCAGGGACCACAAGAAGCAGCATCAACAGATTTTCAACATTACAAAAAAAGAGTACCACGAATCTCTTTTTTGCAATTTGCTAAATGCTGTAGCTATTTCATCCCCAGTTTTACATCCGGAGAATATGTCTTCCAGGGACGACAGGTTGGCTTTCAGCTTCTCCGCATTCATACCATACTTTTCTAGCAACTCTTGTAAGTTCTCACCTGTATCCCAGTCATGTGGATTTGTGAGAAGGGCTTTTTCAAGTTGAGAGTACAGCTTGAACCCACCCTGGTCAAATCTTTTTTCGTATTTCACTCATAATTAGATCCAGAATATCAAATAAGTCTTTCTACAGAAGGTATAGAGGTGTTGTGAAAGTGTGAGGTTCGGATACACGAGTGCAGTCGTTCTCGTACCTCCATGGTGGGCAGAGAATGCGCGGTACTACAGGAGGTATAGTCCATACTGTATAAGAAGGCCATTTTCTGACAGGTCTGCGAAAGTAGCGCCACTGTTTACATCTGACTACATATGAGTACTATCCTTCCGCCATCAGCTGGTCCGTCAACGCGGGGCTGTAATTTTTTTTATCAAAACGCTGTCAGCTAATCCACTTGTCATTGTACTGTATGCTAAACAAATTTTAAGATACTTTAAGACTGACATCTGTCTAAGAAAAAATAAGTATGTAATAAAAGTAAAAATATAAAATGTTGCAAATGATTAAATATTTGCTAACTCTTTTTTAATTTGTCCGAGATAGTAAATTTGTGTTAACATTTGCGAGACGGTCTGTTGTATCTATTATCACACTTTGGGCGTTATAGCTAATATATTCGAGTTGGAAATATGTGACGTGGAATAACATTAGAATTGCTTAAAAACTATTCACGCGTCTCACTTTCTACAAACAAGGAGATGGGTTTCATGAGAACAATATGGCGTATAATTTACGTAGACGAACGATTACCGGCCGAATATAAATGACTTTTACTCCAAATCATTTTACATGAAATATATGTTACTTTAAAAATTATGCAGAGCTCGTGGAAAAATATAACTATTGGCATTTGTTTGTAAATTCGTTATATATCGCGCAAAAAAGAGGTTCATTTCTGGCTGGTAATACCTCGCATAATATCCGAGAGATCGCGCGCACAGCGCGTCACGGCGAAGTTTGAGCCGCTGTTTTTGGATAACAGATAGCGTATTATTTTAAGTTGATTGTTCTTAGATTACGGGCTGGAAATATATTTCAAATTCGTGTCGTTTCGTCAAATTAATAGAAAAATAATTCAACAATATTATGCAATATTTCTATATGCTTTTCGAATTAATATCAAGGACGTGTTGAAAGCGAGGTTGGAGAGGGATGATACGACGTGAAAAAACTTTCTGAAGTTAGCACAACTTCAGAAAACTTTTCCGCGTCGTATCGTTCTATTGTACATTTCATTTTGAACACCTATACATAACTACATTATCACGAAGTTTTTTTAACACTAACAACCATTGTTTTGTGACCATGTAAAATAAAATGTATTAATAAATGTAAGAACTCTTTCTTATCCGCGTATTTTCTGCTTTTCTTATGTGCATCAGCAGTGCACTCAGAATAGCCAACGTAATTTTAACTTTTGTTCGTTCGTGCATCAGCTGATACAGGATTTTGTAAATGGCACTTTGTTTGTTTCGTATACGTCAAATTCCCACTGACTGACTGTCAGAAAGTGGCCTTCTTATACCGTATGAACCATAGCAGGTCATAAGAGGCCAAAGCATGTTCCATTCCATTCCAATGTGGCGTTTGCTGTTACACGATGGGAGTATAACTGCGGACGGCCCCTGTCGCTAATGGGCGACAGACCCTAAGGCACCCAGGAAAAACTGGGAAAACCTTTGTGCGATAGCAGTTCTATAAAGGAAAGAACTGAACAACCGTTTGTGTGAAAGGGACATACACTCACGATTACAGTTTAAGTTATTCATTAGACCTCTTTTACATTTCACTCAGTTGGTTATCCATTTTACTGTTTTTTTATATTCTTTTAATACAGCTTTTATATGGTTTATTTTACTGTTACAATAAACCTTTTTATTTTAAGGCTATCTTTAATTCTTTCTTTAAGCTTGCCTTTATAACAAGTCCACTTTTCCGCTACCAATTTACATCCGACTACGAGAGCATTCATTGCCTCCCGTAGATTCGACTATAGATACAGTACCTCTCACGCCGCTATACAAGCAGAGGATTTAAACAGCGATTGTTGTAGGTAAACCGAAAAGACAGTGATCAGAGCTCGCCTTTAGCAAAAATATATGTGTACATGCATAATTATACATATGTATACACACATATAACTTTTAACATTGCTAAACCTTTTCCTTTGATATGAAGGTAGATTTATTTACTTAAAACAAAACACTGTCAAAGAAATGTGTATTTGCTATAAATAATGTAGTATTACCATTAACAAAAACATATAAAGAAACATTATAAAAACAGGAAGCCTGTATGTGTCTGTAACCCTCGCTTTGAATTAAGCCTATATTGTATTACTGAAAACCAAACAGCCTTAAAGAAATGTTTTTTCTTTCTTTTCTATACATAAAGCGTTGTATGGATTTTTATAGTGCATTATTTTCTTACTACTTGTTTATTAACAGCCCGATTATGGAAATCTGTCTCAATGGAAATNTCTTTCTTTTCTATACATAAAGCGTTGTACGGATTTTTATAGTGCATTATTTTCTTACTACTTGTTTATTAACAGCCCGATTATGGAAATCTGTCTCAATGGAAATAAATCTAATGATTTACAGATGATTGTGAAGAAAATATTAGTAACTTACTTACATCGACAGTGTGCAATGGTAGGAAATTGTATAGTGTCATACATGTGGCAAGTAGATATATTTAGAGTTCTCCAAATAATCACAGTTAATTAAAATTCATATATAATAAATTAGAATTTAGACTTTCTACTTTAAAGCCATTAAAATAAACGAGATGCTACAAATTGTACTGTTCAAATGCCGCCAAGTCAAATCTAGCCATGTGTAACTATAGTTAATTACATTAATAACAGCGGTTAGAAAGTATCTTAAATTATAAACGAATATTAATTAGGTATACAGTAGTGTGTGGGTAACAAAAAAATGTAATATTAAATAATATTTGATTATATGTTGCCTTCACGATTAAAGAATATTCTGGAGCATCGAGCATTTGTGCTAGTGTGTCGAAGTCCACCAAATTATACTGTGTTTCACAATCCTTTATGTAACAGGAAAAAATAGACCAGGAATACCTTATTGATCAGCCATTACATGCTAAATAACTAACTACATTTTCAGATAGTTGAAAAGTTCCATTAAATCAATACGGCAGTTATCATTGATCCCTTCTCTTTATTAACAAACGGAATTACATTTTCAGTTTATGTCACAGCAGATTAGACTACCTATTTTCTCGTTGTTTAAAACTAAAGATTTTTTAAGACGAGTTAAAAAAAGGCGCTGGGAATACATGCCTTATCAGTGCCCCCCCCCCCTCTCTCCTCAAACAAACTCATTTGAAATTCTAATAAATGTGCAGTATTTAGAAAGAGTATTTATTTTTCTTTTAGAATTGGCAACAAACACTGAGTACGATTCCGCATCGTCTTGCAGTGCTGATCTGTCATCTGTCATCTAAATACACTCGGTAATGGATGTTTGAGGCTGAGGGGATTAGCAGGAGGGCAGGTAGCAGTCCCCCCCCCCTTTTCCACGTCACATAACCATGTTCAAGTCGAGAGCCAACTGCGCGTCTACGACACCTGCAGACAGTCTGGCACCATAACTGCTTCGACGCTGCTGCTACCTAGCGGCAGATAGCTGAACTACTTGCAGCTAGTTCCTGACATTTGTTCGTATCGCCGCCTTCTCCTAAGGTAGCGTTCCACCTTAAGGTCGTACAAGGCTCCAGACTCCTGACTCTCAACTAGGAGGTCCGCTGCGCGTGTATATAGACCCGCTGGCTCGATCCAGTAAGGGAGAGTTAGTGCGATGGCCAGAACATTCTTTAAACGATAACCCTAGACATTCAATCCTTGAGGACANGACAGTCTGGCACCATAACTGCTTCGACGCTGCTGCTACCTAGCGGCAGATAGCTGAACTACTTGCAGCTAGTTCCGGACATTTTTTCGTATCGCCGCCTTCTCCTAATGTAGCGTTCCACCTTAAGGTCGTACAAGGCTCCAGACTCCTGACTCTCAACTAGGAGGTCCGCTGCGCGTGTATATAGACCCGCTGGCTCGATCCAGAAGGTTCGTCGCACCCCCACGTCTCTGTAAGGGAGAGTGAGTGCGATGGCCAGAACATTCTTTAAACGATAACCCTAGACATTTAATCCTTGAGGACAGAAGTGTCACGAGTCCCGACAAGCTTGTCGCGCCACGCGCGGAGGCACCCATTCGTAAATCTCCGCGCACCCCTCGGGTTACAGGTGATGCCCTTAACATACTGTGCTTCTCGCATTCGAGCGGGGTGGGGTAAGGGAAGTGACGCAGAGCACGTAGACGTAACAATGCACTATACATTATATTATGTTTATCTGGGACACAGTTCACTACTCCATTGGCTGACAGCCAGCCAATAACGAATGTTAAAAAGCACAGTAGGCGTGTCCTGTGTGGTGCGAACCAATAAAATGGTGAGGTGTGGAAACAGGAATCCTAGAGAGCCGTTAGACCCACTCACAGCTTGTCTTGAAATGTATTTTACTGCGCACAGACATCGAAGTGTTTATTTTGTGGTGCGAAGGGAAGGCTATAGCTAGTATATTCCTCGGAAGCGTTCGATTTGCTGGTGTAGATTGTCATCTTTCGTTTCGTAATTTACCACTCTGAAGCACGGGGCATCGAGTCGATGTTGAGCATGTTCCGTACCAGTTTCGCGCAAATTTATGCTGCAACATTGTATCTAGAAGTGTGCTTGAAAGATGGCGTTACGGGACCATTTGGACCGGTGGCAAGGCTCGACCGGCTGGCGGAGATCGGGAATTGCCGACCAAGGCGTCTTTATTTTCTTCAGTGCGGTCGGTCGCGCAGTCGTATTTCCCCAGCGGACGTGTCATTTGGACGGCGGCCACGGAGACACGTAAACGTAACTTACGTGGAGGCTGTGCGTGGGATGCTGCTTCGGCCGCCAAGGTCACACAGCTGTTGAGCCAGATTCACGCTGAAGTTGATACGAAGCTCGCTGCTTCAGAGCACTGCCTACCGGCTGGCAGCTGCGAAATTTAAATAGAAAATCCCACGTTAAGGAAATTTCACCTCAGCGCGTTACTTTTAAAGATAGACGTTTGAAACAAAATGTGTTCCTCAAGAATTTTTTATGATAAGATTCCTATGAGATAATATTTTCAATATAGATAGGCCAGTATGTACTTTTCTGTAAAACATGAATTTTAGAAATACACGTTATGGAATCCTCTCCGCTGTAGGAATCTTCTCCTAAACAAATTCGTGAAGAACACATTTTGTTTCAAACGCCTATCTTAAATTAACGTATTGAGGAAAAATTCCTTAATTGGAGATTTCCTATTGAAATTTCACAGCTGCCAGCCGGTATGCAGTGCCCTTAAGTTGGCTTTATGATTATGTTCATACATGGATCGCGGAGCAGTTGTGTTCATATTGAATTAACCTTTTAATTCCCACATTAATTAACGGCTTCTGGTGTTGCAAATAATACATTTTTTGATGCGCGCTGTACTTAAAGATGGCAAAATTTTATTTCGTTATCGGAACCAATAAATTGTAGGCTTTGAATTCGATGATCAGTGATACGAGTCAGTTATAACGTAAATCAATAGCACGGTNGAATCTTCTCCTAAACAAATTCGTGAAGAACACATTTTGTTTCAAACGCCTATCTTAAATTAACGTATTGAGGAAAAATTCCTTAATTGGAGATTTCCTATTGAAATTTCACAGCTGCCAGCCGGTATGCAGTGCCCTTAAGTTTGCTTTATGATTATGTCCATACATGGATCGCGGAGCAGTTGTGTTCATATTGAATTAACCTTTTAATTCCCACATTAATTAACGGCTTCTGATGTTGCAAATAATACATTTTTTGATGCGCGCTGTACTTAAAGATGGCAAAATTTTATTTCGTTATCGGAACCAATAAATTGTAGGCTTTGAATTCGATGATCAGTGATACGAGTCAGTTATAACGTAAATCAATAGCACGGTTTACGAACAGGGAAGATCACTGGACGCTGAGCCGCGCAGTGTACAGTAACGGTCAAAAGTAACCTTCCCGTGCAACGTGTAGACAGTTTTATACATTGGGTTGAATTGAGAGATGTTCGCGGCTCTTAACGAAGTCTTGAAAGCCAACGAGGGTGAGACGAGGCGAGAATGGAGCCAGCGCCGAAATGCAAGGGCAGGAGAAACGGGAGAACCCCGAGAAAACCCGCTGACCGGTGGCGCCGTCCGGCACGATTCCCACTTGCGAAAATCCGGGATCGACCTCGCCGAGAATCGAACCCGGTTCGCCTAGGTGGGAGGCGAGTAGTCTAACCACTACACCACCGCGGCCCCCAGCACGCCAGTTGAGAGCCTCGTAATGGCGCACTTGATGCCAGTGTCGCCCTTATCACTTCCGCGCTTCTCGGCCGTAAACGGGGGAAAAAAATTCCAGTTAGGCGGGAACCTTAAGTTACTTGGATGCTGGGGGCGTGGGCTGCTGCAACCGCCGAGGGAGCACAGCTGGTTGACCCTTGAGGAAACGACGTGCAGGTGGCCGGCAGTTCGAAGCAGTGGAGGAAACTGTTTGTCACCTACTGATGCAGTGGGGGTTCCCCTCCCTGTATCTTCCCGGATGGCTCAGGTAAAAACTGGAATCGTCACAAAGCACCAGCTTGACAAGGCGCTGCCGGCAGTCGTGGAAGCTGCAGGGGTTCAGAAAGAAGGGGGTGGAGTGGGCGACGAAAATAAATAGGGCGTATCCCCACGACGGAAGGAATGTCACGAAAAACACGGCAGGAGGGAAGAGCACGCCACTCGTGACGTGCCTCAACGATAGGCACGGAAATTTTCCCGTCCCGATATTCAGAAGAGGTGACCTGGCTGAGGGCGTGCAGTCCAAACACAGGTGTCGTCCGCCATGTTGGATTTTTCCTCTTTTTATTTGTCTTGGAATGAAAATAAATATTGTTGTCCTCTCTGTGTGGGTAAGAGAAGGNGGAGGAAAGAAACCCTTCCTAGTCAAACACACCATTAAGTTACTTTTGTTCTTGGTTGTTTATTTGTCTGTGATATTGGAAAACGTTTTTTGTTAGAAACATTTTGAATTTCACGTTTTGTATCGGTATCGTTGGTAACTTCTTATTACTATTCTTTATTTTGTGTATATTCCTTACTTTTTTTGAGGTGTTAATTGTACAGCAAATACAGCGAAAGAGAACAGCTTGGACAGCTTTATATCAGAATGACATGAAAGGTAGGTTATTTTATAAGCTGTTCACGATAAAGTGTGCACTTTCGAAGTCCTTGCTTCAGAACTACTTCGTGCACGTTATGTGTTCTTCCGCCATATGCGAAATTAACATTGCCAAAGGTCAGTGTTTAGTGCCTTGCGCTTAGAGGCCGCAAGGCATTCTACGCTGGTTACCTCAGTCGCCCTTAGCGCGAGAAGCATAATCCGCATGGCCGGCCGGCGCGCACAAGTGGAGAGGTTTGGGCGTAGCCGATGAGGGTGATAAGAAGTTAGCATGGAGAAACACCGGAATACAAGGGCTGGGGAAACGGGAGAACCCCGAGAAAATCCGCCCGCTAGTGGCGGCGTCGTTGGACACGATTCGCACGTGCGAAAATCCAAGCGTGAGCCCGCCGAGAATCTAACCAGGCTCTTCTCGGTGGGAGGCGAGTGCTCTAGCCGCTGCTCTACCGCGGCCCCTGCTCACGAGGAGAGCGTATGTGATTGCGTGGATGATGCATGGAGGATTCGACCGCGCCGGGGCGAGAAACCCATCTGCTGTTCTGCTCGCCTGCAGCCCTTGCTTCACACCCCTCCTATACGTACACCCGTCACCTCACCCTACCCGCGGACCCCCCACCAAACAAAACAACGCTGCCAGACCCCGAGACGAACAAAAAGAACAGGTGTGAAGGTCAGATGGTCCTCTACCAACCGCGTAGCTACGCGTCGAACAAAAAACATCGGTCCCCAACCTCGCTCAGCCCTTGTAATGTGAGCGGTTGCGATATACGGACTGCTCTCGCGATAAACGGACCACTTTTGAAAATACCTGCTTAAGATATACTTGTATATGTGCATTGTGTATTCTTCCACAGCATGCAGCGGGCCTGATCACTTATATCTTCACCAAGTGAAACTGTGACATTATTAGAAAAGCAAATATTGCACACTTTTGCTCGTTCTTACTCTTAAATACAATAAAAAAAACAGAGTAAAATAAATAATTTGTGTATTTACACATGCTTACCTGACACCTTTAATTCAACGTTAAAGGTATGGAACTGCTTTTCCTCCGGCATTACCAAATTTTCCGGGCCATTGCCAGTCAACGTGCCCGTTAAACTATATGAAGGTGGGCGTTGTAATAGTTTTNAAAACATCGGTCCCCAACCTCGCTCAGCCCTTGTAATGTGAGCGGTTGCGATATACGGACTGCTCTCGCGATAAACTGATCACTTTTGAAAACACTGCTTAAGATATACTTGTATATGTGCATTGTGTATTCTTCCACAGCATGCAGTGCGCCTGATCACTTATATCTTCACCAAGTGAAACTGTGATATTATTAGAAAAGCAAATATTGAACACATTTGCTCGTTCTTACTCTTAAAGACAATAAAAAACAAAGGGTAAAAGAAATAATTTATGTATTTACACATGTTCACTTAACTCCTTTAATTCAACGTTAAAGGTATGGAACTACTTTTCCTCCAGGATTACCAAATTTTCCGGGCCATTGCCAGTCAACGTGCCCGTTAAACTATATGAAGGTGGGCGTTGTAATAGTTTTAAAAGGCTGATTTAAAAAAAAAAAGCTTAATTAACCGTAAACAGCTTAAGACAGTACGCTGGTGTTTCAGTTCACTGTAACTTGTTTTTTACTAGTTTAAGTGCATATTTAGTGTGACAAAATTAAACCGCGTTGTCTTCCCTTTCACGCAATCGTTATTTTAATTAATACATAAAACAAGTAGATTATTATACGTAAACATGTTACAGGTACGACGTTAAAAATAAGCTGTAACTAATGAATAGTAACTAATTAGTTGTGACCTCAGAAAGTAACATTTATTTCTGAAACAGACGTCATACCTCCCAGTTTTACTCGTGAGTGATACTAATACGTTCGGTTTTCTTTTGCCCCGAACTACAGCTGGCGCATTCACAAATATATCAACCTTTATTTTCTAACTGGAAAATAACTAATAAAGGCGAAAAGCTTGTCGCTTTTCGTTATTTTAAAAGTTCTTTTGAACAAGTTTTGATCAGTTATTTTTTTGTTCGGAAGTTTTATGTTCCTTACACCACAGTAAAAACTTTTCATTTACGTAAAAAAAAAAATATATATATATATATATATATTACCGTGCAGTGAGTTAATAAATTACATGTGGATTTGTCTGTGTAAACACATTTGCAGTTGCGCAAAGCGTCTGTATCAAACGGTGTGAAATCTACAATATGCTGCTAAAGATAACATTCTACATGTTAGTTTAAATGCTTGCTCCATGGGGCACGTCTAGTTAATTATGAAACATAATCTTTTGACGCGTGCTTCATGAACCGTGATTAATCTACTCGACAGACCAGCGGTAATGACCAGGCAAAAAAAAAACGGAAATCGGTGCTTTGTTTTCATGACAGCAGTATCAAAACAGAAAGACAACTTCTCGGAAGAATATATTTTCGCCCACAGACCACTGTTTTAATCGCAACCGCGGCGTTTCAAGACCGAATAACATTGGGTTACATTTCCCGTCAGGAAATGAGAGTTTTCAGGACGAATCGACACTTACGGTCCAGTTACGTGCTGTTCACGGTAAACTGAGTACTTTTGAAAGCCCAGCTTAAGATGCACGTGTATGCACATTGTGTATTCTTCCACCGTAAGTGAAATTAACACTGCCAATGACCTGATCACTTTATTCATGCGTTGGTCAAGTAAAACTTTGAAATTATTAGAAAAGTAAATACTTTACAAATTTGCTCATTCTTATAAATATGTTTTAAAAAAAACAGCAAGCAAAATAAATAATTTTTGTATTCACACATGTTTGCGTAACACTTTTAATTCCAACGTTAAGGTAAGGTTTATTTTTTTCCTCCGGTGTTACCAACTTCACAGTGCCAATCCCAGTCAGTGAACCCTTCAAAATATACAGAAGTGTGGTGAGACAGTATCCTCCAAAGTGTTTATTTCTTTACATCTGCACTGAGTCAGTATATTTTAATTTTTATCACATTTGTTTTGTTTGATTACGTTCCATTTAGTTTGGTTACAACTGTATCTTTAAGCATAACATCTCTTCAATTTCTTTATAATTTTATTTTCTTAAGTATTGTAATTTTACTACAGAGAGTAATTTATATTCAGTGATAGAAGTCAATGTCATTTTATTTTCTCTTTGCAGCAACCTATTTATAAAACGTACGTATGTAAGTTTATTTTTGCACCTCAGAGAAATGAACTTTCAATATTTTTTATATAAGTTTGTGATAACAGGATCTGGGTTATTGTCTTCTTGTGTGAACCCCGGAACTCTCAAATCAGACATGATGGAATGCAGTCCACCGTAATTTTTGTACGGCGATTTTTTACTAAATCTTGCCAAAACTGCCCAGCGTAAGCTTAGGAGAGGCGTGGAGATGCGCCTCGGAGTTCTGTAAATGCGCGTGGACAAGCAAGAGTCATGAAACGCCAGATTTTAGATTTTGAGTGGGTTTCATTCAACCGACACTGCCGACTCCACTTCGGAAGGATGTGTATTCCTGAAGACTTGTGCTACCAACTAGTCTTCATACATCGATGAATTTTTCTGTCTCTCATCAAGAGTTAAATTATTTCTAAAATTTATTGCCAATATTTTATTTGGAAGTTTAACTGTTTATCTAACTAGGACTTTCCAGCGTTCTGAGATTTGTAATTACTATACCATGCACGCTAGCCGAGGTGTAATAAATTCCAGCATCTTAATTTGAGACTCTGATAATTTTTTTTAAAGACAGAAACTCTAGTACGTGGTCACGTAATTTGAAATTTAATATGGCTCACAAAACAAAAGGTGATAGTCAAATTGAAATTAAAAATTTTATTTGCCTGCCTCAGTTTTAGTGCAATTTGCCATAGTAATTTCAATATTTTTCATTTGCAACTACGTAAGATTTTATTCAAAAAAACCTAATTTTTCCAGTTAAAAATGAGTTACGTTAATGTAGCTTCGTCAGTTGTTAGCATATTTTATTGGTTGCATTCATACAAGTGGCATGAATTTTCATGTGCCTTGTGTTATTTCTGAGTGTTTCCTGCTTTAACTTGCAAGGGTATTGCTTTTTTACGTGTCTTGTTTCCTATCCTTTCTGCTGTTTGAAAGGCACAAATTTTGGAAATTGGTAAGTTTTGTTTTCATGTACGAATCTCTAAGGCGCCATACGCACGAGTTGGTTATCAGGTTGCAAGGAGAAAGGCGCCGGAGACAGTCAAATACTCTTACACACACACATTGCAATAGTGCCCAGCCACCTCTCTACTAGTTTCTCCTCTCTCAATAATAAAGAGCATGGTACCCACCTATCTTTCTCCTGTAGCATTTTCTCATAACGCATGTAACAATTTTTAATTATTTCCTGTCGAAAGGGTTTTTACGGTGCCTGTGCAGGTTTTTCCCTTTCTCTTCTAGATGTAGTTTAACTATAAGTACATTAGGGAGGTTTTTCATGGCCAAACTCGGCCATGGGAAACCCAATCCCTCTTTGCCGCGATGCACGTCTCCTTGCATGTTTTTCCTTCCCTTGTAAGCGTAAGGGGTTAGCCCTGAGACGCAGTAATCCCGTTCCTACCGCGGACTAACATAACTTTTAGTTTTAGAGTAGGCTAGAAAAAAAAACATTGCAATAGTTCATTCATTGTTCAGATACAGTTTTAATTTAATTCACACACAAGTAAATATTTTGTGCATATATATGCGTGTGTGTTTTCTTTCCCACACACTAAAGTAGGTAGGGGCGGTGACATTTTTCAAAGGTTGATTTCAAAAGTGCTCCATTAGCAGTGAACAGCCTATATTAAAATAAGTCAGTTACTTCCTTACAAAATAACGAATTCTTTGTCGTCCAAGGTCATTTCGTTCGCGATACAATCCGCATGCCAGTTGCGAGCAGGGAAGCCGCCACGCCGTCTGTTCTGTCCTCCCACGCGCCTGCAACTTCCCTGCGGATTTTCCACCAACAAACTGATAGATCTCCACCTAAAAAAATCGCGTAGTTGTGTGGTGTATGACCAAAGCATTGTACCCCAGTTCAGTGTCTTGCACGTAGAGGCGGTTATCCCGCATCAGGCATGCCTGGGGCCGTCTTATCCGTCTTTTCTTCGAGTTTGTGCGTCGTACGCGCGAACAAACCTCGCAATAAACTGAGACCATGGGTGTTAACTGTGTGTCCGCAAATTCGAGACCTAAATGTAATATTACAGGTTGTTTGTGTTCAATTTAACATTCAGTAACACCCTATTTTATTATCAGTTGTTGTTTTGCTCTGTAGAGGTGCTTGTTTTTTTATGAGTATAAATAAAATACGTTGTAAAGCGTTTACGAGAATTCAATAACATTAATTTCTATTTAACTCTGATAGGAGGGTTCCAAGAATACTCTAGGCCCTGGCACGAACGTGTAAATATGCTGTGAAGTGCTTGTGCCATTCCAGCTATTCCATATGTATCAAGATATTTTATAATAATTTATATACAACTTGGCTGAAATAAGACCCACGAAGAAAATATTACAATAAGTAAATTTATTTGATTACCTGGTGATAACAGACTACATAGTTAAAACCCTGCATCGACTGGCTTGCAGACTAACTTTTCTGAACGTCGAGGTGACACTATGGCAAGAAAATTACACTTTAGAGGGTTCACTTTCTATCATTTTGTCATATGAAAAATTAAATTTGCATTGATCTGCTCGGTTTAATCTGGTGCCAAAACTTTGAAGTTGTTTTGAATATGCCAAGTCTTAGTGTTACTGATAAAAAAACAACAGAAACTAAATAAAATAAACTCAGTGTTCACAAATTTAAACATTGCACTTATAATACAACGTAAAGTCATGGAACTACTTTGTNAAATAAAATAAACTCAGTGTTCACAAATTTAAACATTGCACTTATAATACAACGTAAAGTCATGGAACTACTTTGTCCAAATTGCTACCAACTTAATTGAGAACACGGCAGTGTGCCTGTAAAAATATAGGCCTATGCGGTTAGGGGTAGGGATTTTTTTGTTGATTTCGAAACGTGTCAAGTTAATGGCCAATTATCTACCGCTGGAAAATGAGTGTTTCAAATAATACATTTTTTCTGTAAATAATTTTTATTACTTCTAAATGCCACATAGTTTCAGAAAGTGTAACATAATTGACCAGTAAAAATATTCCAATACCACAGCCAAAGACATTTTTATGTTTTCCTGGAAGTACACTCGTTGGCATAAAAATTTGCGCGAACTGTAATGGACACATGAAGGTACCCATAAGTGGCGGACCGGTTCTTGATTACCCATTCACAGATTGGCTGACAGACTCTGGGACGAGCAGTGTGTTTGACTGGCTACTACATGTATGTTGGGATAAGTTCCTTATTAGCTAGGCTGCTCCATTAAAGATGCTGTTACGAGAAGTGTCATAAATTATTCATTGTCAAAGGAACATAATTTTAAAATTAAATAACTTATTAAATATCCACGCCACAGAATTTATTATAACGTGCACGAAGTAAAATTGGTCTTCTGTAACATGCCGACAAAAACTATAAGCGGGCCATGATAATACCNTATTATAACGTGCACGAAGTAAAATTGGTCTTCTGTAACATGCCGACAAAAACTATAAGCGGGCCATGATAATACCACCATACCGAAAATATATCCCAAGTATTAGCGGAATAAGTAATTCCAGAACATATTTTTACAAGTAAAATCAGCTATATTTTTTTATATAGTTTGGTTTATAACCGTTTTTATACTCTGGCGTAACCAAAGAATTTTTAAAGGAAACACACATAGTTCCAATAAAAGATTACACTTAAATTGAAATACAGATAACCGTTTAAAAAAAACACGTTTTTCCAATATAAGGTTAGAACCTATTGGAGAAGTCTAAACTTATTCTTACGGAAGCTACCAAAGGTAACTGGGACACACGTAAACCATTTTGAAAAACAATGGCCCTTATAAATATTTTTTAAATATATACGNTACCAAAGGTAACTGGGACACACGTAAACCATTTTGAAAAACAATGGCCCTTATAAATATTTTTTAAATATATACGACAATGGTGTCACATCTAGGATAAAATTACGTTTTGTATTAACAAATTATAAAAGCTCTACGCCTTCAAACACAGACGGGTCTTACACCTAACCTGATTTTCGTTGTTAATAGGTCTCTACCGCCGCGACTATTATAATTACTGTAGAGCGTGTCATATAAGTACATGGATTTCGGAATATTGGGCGTTTAATATATATGCAATACATGGGTTTGAGCTTAATTATATTATTAATCATGTACGAGTACAGTAAGTTTCGTGAAAGTTTCTGCGTATTAAGTGGCGATGTCCGTGACAGTATTTCACTATTTTCTGCTACCTGACGCGTTCTTTTAGAAGATTTATTAATTAATTTAATAATTTCATCTTGTTTTCTATGGGCACAGTTAGGGCGTCATTTGCCTTCTAAACTGAACTGGCTGTACATATATATATTATAAAAAAAAAAACAAAGAAAATAACGAGAGAATTGCACAATTCAATACTACTATATAGCTGACATGACCAACTAGTAATATGGTATAGACTACGCTAGTGAAAATATCCAAGGTACTATTAATAATGTAACAATGCATATTTAATCAATTTCAAATAATTAATTAACGTGGCATATCTGCACAATACTAAAAAAGGAATGATTATTAAATTAAAACATTTATGGTTAATGTTTTATGTTGGGAAACTGAGCAATACTGCCTCGAGTTCAAATTTCAGGTAAAAATGTCTTCCGCCTCTACAGCCGAGTGATTTATCACTCCGCGGATTCCGAAACCTGGCACTAGATGTCAGCCACTTTGCTTTGCATATCCCATACTAAGGTTAATTCTGCTCAGGTTAGGAACAAAACGAGTTTTCTTATGGGAGAGTTTGGCATAGTGAAAATTTCCGCCGCTAGGTGCGCAGTATTCCAAAGTGGTCACTTATAATCAACATTTTAAGCTACGTGAATAATAAAAAAGAAAGATTTTACTTTGTCACGGGGATATTTTATATTTGATATAGGATTATTGAAAGAAAAAAAATTTTAACGTAGAAGATACAGAAAAAACTGTACGTATGCGACACTAGCGCTTACCTAGTGGCGAAAAATTTTAGTTGCCAATCGAAAAGCACTAAACTTCCCAACCTGAGTAGCATAAACATTACCCATACTTACTAGGGCGGCGTTCCAAAACGTTACTCTGCGAGTAAACTTTTCTCTTTGGTTGTCCCAAAACACTTTGAAAAAATGTTCTACTCGCTCTTGGCAGTGTCCCAAAACTGCGGAGTAATTACTCTGAGCATCTTGCCAGAGTAAAAATTTGACACACACTATTTCAGCGAGAAACGAAGGGCAAACTGAAAATGCCGGTAAGCTTAGTAGAATTAAAAAAATTGAAAGGAAATTTGGACATTCTGGTTACAGACATATACGGGAAAATAATAAAGGACAAATGATAAAATTCACATTTTTACTTAAAATGTTAAAAATTGAATCCTGCGAAGACACAGAATTTATTAATCGGTTCTCGTAGAAATTTAAATGAATGTTACAGATAGACTTTCCCTGATATTGTGCTAGCCGGTGGGATTATTACTCTGTTGAAANTAGAAATTTAAATGAATGTTACAGATAGACTTTCCCTGATATTGTGCTAGCCGGTGGGATTATTACTCTGTTGAAAAAGGTTAGAACGCTAGGCGTTGTTTTCAACGAGATACTCTTGTGATCGGGTCACATAAACACTGTTTGTCGGAGGTCATACGTTGTACTACATACCCTTTACAGGTTTAAGAATTTTCTACCACTTAAAACCAAATTAACATTGGTACAGTCGCTGATATTCCCTATCTTTTGTTATTGCAACCTGGTTTATGGAGAATTCACGCAAAATTTGGCAGCTGAACTTCAACGCATGCAAAATTCTTGTATTCGATTTTTTTTCAACCTAAAATCACGTCATCACTTGTCTCCTTACTTTGATAAACTTAATTGGTTACGTCTGGACGAACGACGTCAGCTCCACAGTCTCACACTCGCATACAAAATACTATCCTCATATATTACAACGCCAGAATACTTAAGTACTCGGCTGAAAACTTTGGGGGATGATCACACTATTAACACGCGTGAAAAAAATACATCTCGCTTAAATATTCCAGCTCACAAAATGCAGGTATATGCAAATTCTTTCACCTTCTCTGTTGCATGAGAGTGGAATGATTTACTCGTAAAGGTAAGGAACTCGACAAGACTAACTACTTTTAAGAGCAGTGCTGCCAAGTAGGTACATTAAGAATATGCGCCCATGATTCCGCACACACACGCATGCACACGCATCATTTTTCCGTAGAATTTTAATTTGTTTACCTTTTATCCCCTTAACTATTTGTACGACCCAGTAACACCTGTTTATGCATACATACACTTTAATCAATGTGTGATTTGTTGCTGTCGATTCGTCAATTTATTTCAAGGAGTTGCTGCATTCAATTTGCATTAATATGTAAGTGGTTATTATAGATCTGTTTATTTATTTTATTGCGTTGAGATTGAACTTCTTGTTTTCCTCTCATCTACTTTGTAGTTTTTGCACATTTATAATTTTGATTGGTAATGCGGATTATGATACACATTATTGTGCTACTGTTTTTTTTTCTTTAAAAATTCTCTCGTTTCTAATCCTTCTCAAGATATGTACATAATTGGAAACCACAGATCATTTTTAGAGTTTAATGTATTTGAGCTATCATATTTCTGTTTCGTCTCTTGTTAATTTAAGTATTTAAGTATATTTCTTTCTTGCGCATTACGTTTACGTATGTGTACATTATGTTATACCAGGACTTAATTTATACTGCCGAAGAATTAACTTCGGCAGTATAAATAAAGTCGAAATAAATAAATCATGTTTATGATTAACACGGTAAGTAGAACTCTTTATGTATATAACTATTGTGTTAAAGAAAGAACTGGGGAAAGTGATTAATATCATTCTTTTGAAATTAATATTCTTTACTTAATCAGCACACATTTGAAAACACAGCATACTATTTACGTTATTCTCGTTCCAAAACCACTTTCACTCTAACTTTGCTCGGCTTTTACTCTGTAGTCTATTCACGGTAAAGTGAGCACTTTTTAAGGCCCTTCCAACAGGTATTAACCACCAATAAATATATTTTATTGCAACTTCAGGCGTTAACTTTTGGGNCAGGTATTAACCACCAATAAATATATTTTATTGCAACTTCAGGCGTTAACTTTTGGGAGTGGTGAATAGTCACATGGCAATGTTTATATCAAAAAGTGGCATAAAGATAGAAATCGACTGAAAGGAATACTTCAGCAGAGCCTTAAAAAGTGCTCACTTTACCGTGAATCGCCTGCCTATACATTATTTTGCTGTATTCACGGAGAAACGTTTCGGATCGCCGCATATAGTTTGTTGGCGGTTTCTTCGCACTTATTTGAATCAAACCTCCGAAAAATCACCCCATGTGTGACGTACTTGGTTGTTTTCTGAATATGTATCACAAGCGTTTTATTATTGTGTTACAATAAAAAAATCTTATTTTTTTAAATTAAATTAAACATTTATTTATATTTTACCAATAAATTTCAGTATTTATTTTTATAATTAATATTAATTAAAACAGGGAGAAAATAAGTGTGCTGGCCATGTCTAGTAAAAAATAGTTCTAATGCAAAATATTATTACACTGAGTGCGCACAAATGCAGTGCGTGTGTAATTTTCCGTACTCAGTCAGGCTTTGTTTGCATTAGGCGGAGGAGTATCCTGGAAGTAGAACTGAGCAAGGCTTCAGAAAAGCAGGAGGCTAACTCTAAATTGACTAGAGGGGAGAGTTTTTTATTATTTTTTTTTTTTTTATTTTTTTTTTGTAAGACATTCCTATTATTACTGGCAACATTAATTTTTTTAAATTTAAAGTTACTGTAAGATTTTTTTTTTTTTTATAATTTGATAAAATAAAATGGGCTATAGCTTTTAAAGTTACTGCTTTAGGTTTTGTTTAGCTAACTCTCTAGTGTACTTAAAGTTAGTTTAGTTAGGATGTAGTAGGTTTCACTTTATTCATTCTAGGATAGTTTCACTTATTTTATTTTGGTTTACTTCGGACACGCCCTCCCCTCAGTGACGCTAGTGCAGAGTGGTGAGACTGTGAGAGGCGAGCCGGAGCCGGCTAGCTGCGCGGCGGGCACGCCGCGCCACTGTTGTGCTGTCCAAGGGCTCCCCTGGGGACAATGGGGCCGCCACTACAGGGAAACCCACGAGCTCCTGGCAGACCCCCGAGCGGAGAGAACATTCCGCCCGATTAGCCACGGACGTGACGCTGAGAGCGCGCGCCCCGCAGCAGGTGGTGCTACGCGCCGCTCCCTTCTATCCGCAGTGCACTTGTGAACGACACACGTGTCTGAATACAACAAATAACACTATGCTCATTTCAATATTATACATTAATTTTTGTACAGCTTGTTTGCCAACTCCGGCTTTTTTTTTTTTTTT
>NQII01001032.1:67474-81952 GCA_002778355.1 Clitarchus hookeri | reverse complement strand
AAAAAAAAAAAAAAAAAAAAAAATCGACATGAATAAATAAGTAAGATAAGAATATTAATTTTTGTAATGCAACCCAATGAAAATTTGCATTGATGCATTGTGCCAAGACTTAGCGATTGTGAATTTTTAGTGTATAAGTACGTCATTTGTGTTAGTACATTTTTTTCTTACGCAATCCAACAATATGCAAATTTAAAAAATGTATTTCTAGTCATTTGTCTAATAGGCACTGTGCGCAATCAAATTAAATGCAGATATTTGCATAAATAACATTAAAGTATCTCTGTGAAGATTTGAACAGACAGGTTTGCTCATACGTTAAAATAATGTTCCCACTAAATTTTTTCAACTTTAATTTTCTCGTGGACGATAATTGTAAATCACATTTGTCAATGTAACTTTACTCACGTTGTTAGTGTAAAATTATACCCTGAGTATAAAATCACTCACGTGTCAATGTAAGTAACTCACTTACTTTAACACTTGTTTAGCTTGCGTTTACTCAAGTATGGTCATTGAAAAATTGCACTTGTGTGTATTTTCATGGTAAATTTACGCCTTGAGCATTCGTTGTTCAAGTGGCACGATGATTTTAGCACAGTGATACAGTAGGCAAAAAAATGCACAAATAGGTTATTTAATTCGTGATGGTGTATTTTTACACAAATATTAAAACGCATACATCATCGTTAATAAATCTATATGTTGGTGTACCTACATTGAATTCCTAGCAATATTATCGTATTATTTCAACTTTGCAGTTGTCTTTGAAAATTACTCATACAAAATAGTAAATTTACGCATAAATTGTATGTGTAAATGCACACGTTTATCTTAAAGAGTAGCTCATTTCACCTCGGATTGTGTGGTACTCGGAACTTGTTTTCTTGGATATTTGTTATTGGTTTATAGTTCTTCACGCTGTGTCTGATAAATTGCAACCCATTTGCTAATACAACTCAATTACCCGAATCCCCGAATTACAGCATGTCCTCAAATGAGCCCCACAGTCCATTACCAAATTTTTAGTTAGACGCCCGACAAATACGGTAGTAAAGACGTTTCAAAATTTATAATTGTTTTGGTTAAAAAATTAAAGAATCTGTATTCTTACACGAAGAAAGGATTTCCTTAAATGTAGTAATTTGTTATGGTAATCTAATATCATATAAGAAGCAGTCATTTTTTTTAGACGTTTCATATAAAAACTATGTTACAACATGTGACAAACTTTCAAATAAATAAAAATGTAGGTATTTATATCAAATGTAAATTTTACAATTTCTTACAACAATATACAGTAATCATTGTGTGAGTTAAAAAGAAGTAAAGACAAATACTATCTACTACACCAAAGTAATTACGTCAGTAAAGTCACACATGTGTGTCTGAGGAATATAACACTAGTTGTTAGTAACATCACATTTTGAATCTTTTAACCCTTTGGATAAAAACAATTTTCTTCATTTCTGGTGAGAAGGTAAAACCGAAGAAAAGAAAGACAAGTAAAATATACAGAATTAAAATACAGTGTACGCAACAAAATTTTACCAAAAACCGTGCAAAATAAATGTGCACAAAATGCAATATTATGCTAGAATTAAACAGAAAAACGCAATATATACAAAAAAAATATGATAAAGGACAAACCTCAACAACTGACAGAAAATTTAGTTTTCAGGTTTCATGTGCACATTGCAGTTTNAACTGACAGAAAATTTAGTTTTAAGGTTTCATGTGCACATTGCAGTTTTATTCTGTTTGTTTTATTTTTTGCAGGTTTTTCCCATAATAAGCACCGGCAATGGAGTACTTAAATACGTCAAACGAATTTCTGAGTCGAATTTATCATCTCTAATTGTTAGAGACCTGAAGAAATGACGGATTCATTTTGGGACAAGCTAGAATTCAAAACACGTGTGTTTATAAAACCGCAGCCATTGGACCACACGGTGTTTGACAACTCCTGGAGAACGCTGACCCAATCGTCGCCTTCCACCGTGACAGCATACAACCAATGTGCAATTGACATCGGCATATGTGTACATAAGACTGTAGAGTCTAACCTGCAGGTCGTTGAACTCGCGAATTTTTCAGGTCTCTACTAATTGTTAGGGCCAGTGACTTTTCGCGTAAAAATCGTAGCACACAGTAGACTTCAATAATATATACACACCTCAGCTGTTGTTATACCTCCACTGGCTGCTGGTGCCGTGTCCGTCTTTGACCAAGCCACTCAGGACTAAGTAACTCCGTCACTGAACCTTCGTGATTCGTGCGCAAACGGTTAACACGGGCCAGAATATTTTATAGCCAATCAAAGAAGCTGGACGACCCTATAGTGCTTTGGACTGTATCTTGTCTGGAAATCTTTTCGGGAAATATCACTGCCCCTACTAATTGTACATAACTGGGAAAGTTGGCCATTTGTTAGGTTTTTGTTCAGGGATTTTTTTTTGACGTATTTTATTCGTTATTGACTGTCGTATGTGTTTCTCCGCTTCACTAGCCAGTTACAGGCTGTCCACGATTAATTGTGCACTTTTGAATGAAATCAATCTTCGGTGAATGTCACCGCCCCTACCTGCGTGTATTTTAACAGACACACTGACTGGCAAACGCCCAGTGAAGTTGGTGACGACCGAAGGAAAGAAGTTCCATCATGACTTAACGTTAAAGTAAAAGTATCACGTAAACATTTGTGAATACTGAAATTACATATTTTGCTTTCTGTTTATTTTGCATAAAAATGTAAGAATGAGCAAAATTGTAAAACATTTTACTTTCATAATAATTTCACAGTTTTACTTGACCGGCGCATGAATAAAGTGATCAGGCCCATACCAACGTTAACTTTACATATGGTGGAAGAATACACAACGTGCATTCAGGTAGATCTTAAGGCTCCCTCCTGCCTGAATTTTTTTTTCCCCTCGTTTGAGGCCGAAAAGCGTGGTAGCTATAAGGGCGACACTGCCACGCGCTACAAGCGCACCATCGCCGCTACGCGCAGGGCTCTGAATTGGCGTGCAGTATTCTCGTCGTGCTGCGTCTACCTATGGGACTTTCAGCAGTGACCCTATAATTTTATTGGTGGAAAGGTTGTAGCAAGTTTCAATGCATGTCCCTTGATTACTTTTTAGAGTATACACTGAAGAGCCAAAAAAACTGGTACACCTACCTATTATCGTGCAATATCTTGTAGGGCCCCCGCGAGCACGCAGAAGTGCAAGAAGACGTGGCATGGACTCGACTAATGTCTGAAGGTATGCAGGAGGCAATTCACACCATGGATCCTGCAGGGCGGTCCACAGATCCATAGGAGTGCGAGGCGGTGGAGATATCTTCTGAACAGCAGGTTGCAAGGCATCCCAGATATGCTCAATAATGTTCATGTCTGGTGATTTAGGTGGCCAATAAAAGTGTCTAACGTCAGAAGAGTGTTCCTGGGGTCACTCGCTAGCAACTCTCGATGAGTGGGGTGTCGCATGTTATCGCTAACTCGGAGATGCTATGTCCCATCTCTTGTGCGCCGACTATAACACCACGTTCAAACTCACTTAAATCTTGATAACCTGTCATTGCAGCAGCAGTAACTGATCTGGCTGCCGACCGCATCGCGTTACTCCGATTGGTTCCATACCTCTGTTGTTTGCATACGCACGCCTATACCAGTTTTTTTTTTTTTGGCTCTTCAGTTTATAACGCGTATATGTTGAGATACAGCGCTTGGAAGAAGCCGTTTGTAGTGCTCCAAAATGGCGTTTCTAATATAATATGCGTGACATCATGGAAGTAACCGACAGACATAGTCTGAAGTGTGCGCTCTTTTCGTATATTAGCAGCACATTGAACGAACGTTTAATAGTTTTTTTGAAAGAAAAAAAAAACTGGCTTTCGAACACACCGCAACGTAGTTCGAGCACCGGGCAGACAGGCGGGCTCCTTAAGCAGGGCTTTCGAAAACGCTCGTTTTACACTGAACAGCCTTATAGAACTGCAGCTGTATGAACTGAACATTTTTTATTAATCTACAAATAGTTCAGCCGAGCGATATCCAACCATGGCAGGAGTTTTTACAAATACGTTGGCTCCGAGGAATTTTGCAATTTTTCTGCCTTCCCTACTTATACTGACACCGAATTCTGAAAATCAGTTCTACGCCTTAACGATTTATTTGAAGCGTAATGTTTAATTTTGTGGTCGCTGAAACTGAATTTTNATTTCGTGATCGCTGAAACTGAATTTCGTTGGAATAATTTCTGTTTTGTACAAATTAGAACAACATTTAGCGCAATAGTAACGTATTTTTTTGTGTTGACATTTCCACGGTGTCACTTGCGTTACAAGTGGTATACGGCAATGTAATTTTTAACGTGGCGTATGAATACATTATGTTTAGAAAAAAAGAACGTGAGAAGAACTTTTATAAATGTTTATTCGAGTATGTATCAGATATAACTCCCGCACACTAATAGTTGTAGGGAAGATTTTATTTCGGAACCCGAACAGCACATTGTTAGAAAATCCATTTTTTTTTTTTTTAAACCTCTTGCTAATGGTTTACCACACAAGTGTGAAAATGTTACGTCATTAAATGTACAGTCTCGCCTGCACACGGCAATAAATAACAGCGGGATACTTCTAGCCTGCAGTGAAACCAGTAGGTATAATTTCTTGATTATGTCGTCGTAGCTAACTTGTTTACTGTTTACTCCCAATAGGCCTACTTCATACACCCTAAATACGAATCAGTGATGTCAATCAGTGAAATAACGTTCACTGACAGTCAGTTGATGAGCTGCTGCTGACCGNTCCTAAATACGAATCAGTGATGTCAATCAGTGAAATAACGTTCACTGACAGTCAGTTGATGAGCTGCTGCTGACCGGCGAATCAAGCAAATTAACTGGGATAACGAGTGATTTATGGCAGTGACATTCTTGACATTCAGTGGGAAATCACAAATAAATCAGTGGAGTTCCACCACTAAATTAATTAGTTATCTGGCACTGGTTATCAGTCGCTCAATTCTCACTGATTTAGCTGAATTCTCACTCATTCAAGTTGACAGTGTATTACTACGGAAATTACTCTATTGCTTCTGAGCATGGCGAGGGGATTTAAAGCTGCGAGTGCGATGCCTGCCCAAACGTTTTTCGTCAATCTGCAACACGCTCGACAGTTTGTTACTTATTTAAGAAAGGATAAATATTTTCACTAAGAAATTTTATAGGAATTCGTACTATACTGCAGGAAAAANTTGTTACTTATTTAAGAAAGGATAAATATTTTCACTAAGAAATTTTATAGGAATTCGTACTATACTGCAGGAAAAACTAATGCGAAACGACTAGTTCCGATGTCAACATTTTGTGCGCTACTTACATATTACACTGTGGCGAATAATTTTCTATAATGTGCTTAAAGGTTACTTTTCCACGTGTTTATTATCAGGGAAGATAATTACACCAAAGTCGGTGTATGTGGGTTCAGTTGATTAATGAGGGGAGAGTACGGCGTGAGTGCAGGTCAGGTGATAAGGTCGGCCTTTGCACGCGAATGAAATGCACGCTCACCTTTCGTGACTGCACGATACATACGTCCGGAAATGAGTTTCCTTCATAATTTGAGCGATGACCTTATATGTTATCGTAACAAAGTAATCGCAAGTGCAGTATCGACCTTTCTAGACTACCCTTCTACACAAAAATTTAAAACAAACAAAAGAGTCTTCCTTTTTTTCTTGTTAAGTTACATACTTAAAAATTTTTAAGCAAGTCATGTGGGATTAAGTGAATAATTATTTCATAAGGAAAATTTATACTTTTAAATAAGGGTTAATCCCAAATCCAGTACCCAATAACTGAAGATTTCATCTTAGGTACTTCAAAACACAGCTAGTTGAGNACGCTCACCTTTCGTGACTGCACGATACATACGTCCGGAAATGAGTTTCCTTCATAATTTGAGCGATGACCTTATACGTTATCGTAACAAAGTAATCGCAAGTGCAGTATCGACCTTTCTAGACTACCCTTCTACATAAAAATTTAAAACAAACAAAAGAGTCTTCCTTTTTTTCTTGTTAAGTTACATACTTAAAAAATTTTAAGCAAGACATGTGGGATTAAGTGAATAATTATTTCATAAGGAAAATTTATACTTTTAATTAAGGGTTAATCCCAAATCCAGTACCCAATAACTGAAGATTTCATCTTAGGTACTTCAAAACACAGCTAGTTGAGNATAAGGGTTAATCCCAAATCCAGTACCCAATAACTGAAGATTTCATCTTAGGTACTTCAAAACACAGCTAGTTGAGCAATACTAATGAGACAGCTGAGATCAGGGAAACTTATGCTGTTCGTAAAAAACTATATGTAATGTTATAGTCTGCGACGCTGACACTTTATTACACGTCAACAATATTTGTTCGTGTTATAAAAATGCAAATGAGTAGAGTGGAGAGATTTGGGTGGCTGTTAGCATCTAGGCCTTGGGAGCCGATGAGGATGAAGTGAGGCGAGTATGGAGCAGCGCCGGAATGCAAGGGCGGAAAAACCGGAGATCCCCGAGGGAACCCGCCCACCTGCGGGATCGTCCTACACGATTCCCACATGCGAAAATCCGGGAGCGACCCCGACGGGAATCGAACCCGGTTCGCTTTTGTGGGAAAAACGCAAATTAATGCATAAAAATGGACACAGACAAATTACGAAACTTTGGTCAATAAAACACGCCTTGTGGAAACTAAGTGCGAGCTCAGAGCTGGGAACACATAGCCTAGCCACAGAGTACTTAATAATATAGAGGTGGAACAGCCGCTAATACCGCTAACTCCAGCTGTACGCGCGAAAAAAAATAACGTCACTGGCCAGCAACGTGTTGGAACGCCGTTCGCCAATCAGCTCCTCGTAATGTACTTGCCGGCCAACGAGGAATTTTCGGGCCTTGTTCCTGATTGGCAATCAGGAACAAGGCCCGTTCGCAGCGCCTCGCATAACCAATCAGATAATTGACACGCATACGTCGAAGTAACCGCTACGCCATTTCGTATCTGTATACATATCTACTCTGTGCCATAGACGTAGAGAAAATACGCCAACTACAGGCAAGGTTGATTCTGATCATGTGAGGAACAAAATGAGTTTTCTAATGGGAGAGTTTGGCATAGGGAAAGTTCCCGCCGCAAGGTGCGCTAGTGTTCCAAAGTGGTCACCTTTTATCTAGAATTTTAAGCTACGCGAGTAATAAAAGATAAAGATTTTACTTAGTTGAGTAGTTATTTTATATTTTATCTATGATTATTGCAATTATTTTGTTTTTTTAACCGTGAAAATAGAGAAAACCTTATACACATGCGACACTAGCGCTTACCTAGTGGCGAAAAATTTTAGTTGCCAAACTAAAAGCATCGAGCTTCCCAACCTGAGTAGAATAATCCTTTACTACAGGGCGCCGACTTCACTGCATTACTTTAATCGGACAAACATGGCCGCAATCGGAGCTATAATAAATTGCGAAAGTAGCAGAGAAAATGCAGACAGATCTCATGCATCAGCACGGCACGAAATCCAGTATAAGGGTTGCAGCCCATAGTTTACATTTATTACGCAGGTTGTCTCGGACTTTTCGAACGAGTACTGAAAGCAGGCCCAATCACATGTGAAGGAGTGAAAAGGGGAGCGTTGAGCAGCAGGTTCATTTGGCCTGAGTCTTGCTTCATGGAGCGCCTCAAACTAAGGATTTTAATTGGACTTAGCATCACAAAACAAACAAGAGAGGCATTTGTTAAATAAATGAGATAATATTCTCATGACAAATGGTTGTATTCTGTTAATAACGAAAAAATATTCAAAATATAAACGACTTGAAAACTTTTAGTTCTGAATACGTATATAATTTTTTTCCTGTGCGGAAAGGGGGCCTTAGAATGGCCTTGGTCTCTATTGACCTCTGAAAGGACCTGCGCTATCTGGTAGGTTCCCCCGTCCATTTTTGGAGGAACAATAATGAGTAAATGGAGAATCGATCATGGAGTATCTACTTTTCAAAGCTGTTTTACTATATACACTCACTGTAAAAATGCTTTCTTATATAAGCTGTTACGGTTAATCCAGCACTTTTGAAATCAACATTTGTAAAATGTCACTGGCTTTACCTGCATGTATTTTAACGGGCAGCACTGACTGGCATGCGTCCGGTAAAGTTGGCAACAACTGAGCGAAAGTAGTTCCATGTCCTGCCGTTGAATTAATAGTGTTAGTTAAATATTTGTGAATACTGAAACTACTTATTTTTAGTTTCTGTTTTATTTAATGCATTTAAATCTAAGGATTAGCAAATTTGTTAGATTTGTAAGTCTCTTATGTTTTACTTGACCGACACATGAATAAAAGATCAGGCCCACGACAAGGTTAATTTTACACGTGGCGGAAGAATACACGAAGTGCATACATGTGGATCCTAAGAAGTGTTTTCAAAAGTGCTCAGTTTACTGTTAAAAGCTTGTAGCAAATTAAAAACAACTTATTTTATCCTTATACCAAAGAAAACGTTCATGTTTTGGTTTTATTGTAGTTTTTTTTTAGTGTATTAGATGTACTTTTACTTTTATATTGCATTCGCGGTTTCTTCAAAAAATTTTTATCAAACCTCTGAAAAACCACCCCATGTATGATGTGTTTAGTTATTTCCTAAATACGATATGTTTCATAAGCGTTTTACACCTCTGTTAACATAAAATTATTTAATTTTTCGTTTCATTAAAGTTTCGCTTATATATTATTTATAAATTATAATATTTAATTTATAATAAATATGGGTAAAACAGTGAGAAAACATTCGTGTTGGTAGCGCCTGGTAAGAAATAGTTCCCATACAAAATATCATTACAAATGGGTGGGCACAAATGGGGTGCGTTTTCCTCTGGTGTAATTTTATAGACTTGGTTAAGCTTAGTTTGCGTGAGGCGAAGCAATATCCTAGAAGTAGAACTTTATAGCAGGACTTCAGAAAAGTGTGAAGTAACCGTGACTGTTTTATAGTCACAAACTCATTTTAATTTATTCACATATATAGATTTTCGTAACCCACAAGTATTGTTTATAAACTATCTGTCCGAATTAATGTGCCGTTCTATTAAAACCTTGTTCGAATATTGCTGAACTGTTGCAGACACAACGCAAAAGTATCACTAAAATTAAAGGCAAGATCAAACTAAAATTTGGTGTCTGTATAAACATCATTTCAGTTTGTTAGTGGGCACATTCAAAACATTTTTTAAAACAATTTAATATTGGGTTATTGTGTGACAATAGGTAACTTTTGTAAACAGGAAACGCGATTTTTACTTCTGAAGTTCTAACGTGCATAGTATAACAAACGTAGTAAGTGAAAGATATTGACTAAAAAATAACATTTTAAGTAAACCGTATAGTACTTCCAGTTCATAGTTCTGAAAAATAATTACAGGTTATTGCTAAATTTACTGTGATTTTAAGAAGCGCAAGCAAGTAATAACAGGCCGTGGCTAGTAAAGACAACGAAATCAAAACGTTTGGAAGATTGAGGCATTGACAAATGTGCTACTCGAGAAAATAAAACAGCATTTCGAATTTGAAAAAAAAATGCGCATTCGGTATTTCATTCCACATTTGATTTGTTAATGTATTTTCGGTTCTGGAGTGGCAATTTTACAGTTCATAGACCGTTAATTTGTAACTGCAAAATGCCATTTAGCAGCAAATCTGGAGATCGCCGAATTTTGATGTAATAGTTTCTTGTTTCAAATAGCAGCTACGCTTTAGAGATTTTTCTTTCATGAATTTTGGTGAAACGTACCAAAGGCTAAGTGAACGCATGTGAAATGTTTTATGGCTTGGTAACTGCAAGTTTAAAAATATTTATGCGATATGGTTTTAGGCAAAACGAGTCCAAACAGAACTTTTAAAGCGTTTTAGGTCAAACGTTTGGGAAATAAATTTGTTTATGTTGGAAGATGATTTACGCAAACTGTATTTCGGTTTACTGCTTGTAGGTATGGCGACTTGATATATCCGCTACCTTAAAGATTAAAAACACTTTCATGCGAAGTGACTGCTGAATTAGTCTCGTCGCTGAAACGACTTCAGACTGTTTACTCTCCTCAGATCGGACTGTGCCAACTCCACCGGTTTTTAAAAGCTGTGTTCTTACGACGCAACATGTGTGAAAAATCTTACTAGATGCCAAACTTGCTCCTGATATCGTACATGAAATTATCAAAACTTTATACGAAGAAAATGTCGCAAGCCCTTTCAGACCAGTTTAAATTTATGATTACACAAGGTACAAATTGAACATTTTTTAAATAAATTCTTAACGTAAGCACTTACAGTGTCTAATATAAACACTAACAGCGTTTTCCTTAAATATAATTTTTGGATACTTTGTGCCTGAGTTATCAGTTACCAAATTTGAGGAACGATAATACAATTAATGAGCAAGTTACTGAATATGCCATTTGGCATAGCAGACCTCAGTTTCTGGATAGACGTTTTGAAATACATTTTACGTATAGTCTGCAGGCGTGGCGTTAAAAAATTTACAAATGAGACAAAATGACAAAAAAAAAAAATTGAGGCTATAAAGAAGATGAGTGAGATTTTGAAGATTAATTAATACGTGTTTTNACAAAATGACAAAAAAAAAAAATTGAGGCTATAAAGAAGATGAGTGAGATTTTGAAGATTAATTAATACGTGTTTTAGTTAAACGTTCCTAGAACTTACTTCGTAAAATATATTTAAGGTAACTGTGCATTGGTATATGAAGTTACCGCAGTCGACTAAAGTTTAATTTCAAGATTAAACAAAAGTTTCAGACCTTTATCACGTTGCTATGAAAATGAAACAGATGTTACGAAAATTAATGCAAGTTCACCGTGAAATTATATAAAGGAAAATATGACTTCTGTTAAACGTCACCAAGTTTGTATAGGGATTTATTACTAGTATTATTAATAAGGCACTCTTTCCCACTGTGGTGGAAGAATACACATAGTGCATACAAGTAGATCTTAAGGCGGTCGCCTACCTGGCGTTTAAAATGCGTTGCAGTGAGTTAAATATTTTTTTTGCTCAACGTACCTCTATTAGGTTCACCTACGAAAAGAAAGAAAAATTCCAGGCGACGACGTAAAAGTACTTTCAAGACATCACCCACATTGGGTACATTATTTTCATGCTTTCCAGCATAGCTAAAAACCGGCCTTTTTAGGCTGTTATATCTCAAAATATACGAACCGGGGCACACATTACACTTTACCACAAAGTCGCGTCCATATAAAATTATAGCGTAACCGCTTAAAGTAACGTTCAGACGAGTCGCCGACGGAAAGACCGCACGCCAGTTGAGCGCCTTGCGCGTAGAGACGATATCTCTTTACATACACTGGTCGGCGTCGACCGTATCGCTTCATCGACCGTGGACTCACTCAAACAAACATACCCCAAGCTATAGGCTGTTCACGGTAAACTGAGTACTTTTGGAATCCCTGCTTACAGTCTACTTGTATGCATATTCTGTACTCTTCCGCCATATGTAAAATTAACATTGGCTGGCAATGGCCTGGCCACTTTATTCATGTGTTGGTCAAGTGAAACTGTAAAATTATCGCGAAAGTAAATATTTTAAAAATTTGCTAATTTCTACACTTATATGTATTTTTAAAAAAGAAAGAAAGTCATAATTTTAGTATGCAGAAATGTTTCCGTAATACTTTTAATTCAATGTTAAACCATGGAATTATTTTCTCTTCGTCGTTACCAACATTACTGAGTGCAAGCCGGTCAGCGAGACGGTTAAAATATGTGCAGGCAGGGACAGGGATAATTTTCAAAAGTTGATTTCGAAAGTGCTAACTTTATTGTGAACAACCTTTATGCGACCGTTTTATGCAGCGCCTTCTAAAGCGTTCAGTTTACCTTGAACACCCAATACTGCTTATTCCTTACTTTGAGACGGTGTCACATCTACAAGAGCACCTGTTTTAAGAAAACCCGTACCATGATTGGTGTTCTACGATAAATACGTGGATTGCCTACTGACGTCGTGGACGTGGAGTCTTGCACTGAAGAGCAAAAAAAAAAATGGTATAGGCGTGCGCATGCGAATAATAGAGGTACGGAACCAATCAGAGTAACGCGATGCGGTCGGCAGCTAGATCGGTTACTGCTGCTACAATGGCAGGTTATCAAGATTTAAGTGAGTTTGAACGTGGTGTTACAGTCGGTGCACGAGAGATGGGACATAGCATCTCCGAGGTAGCGATAAAATTTGGATGTTCGCGTACGACCATTTCACGAGTGTACCGTGAATATCGGGAATTCGGTAAAACATCACATCTTCGACATCGCTGTGGCCGGAAAAAGATCGTGAAAGAACGGAACAAACGACGACTGACGAGAATCATTAAACGTGACAGACGTGCAACCCTTTATCAAATTGGCGCAGATTGGATTTGTGGACTGCCCTGCAGGACTCATGGTGTGAATTGCCTCCTGTATATCTTCAGATATTAGTCAAGTCCATGCCACGTCGTCTTGCGGCACTTCTGCGTGCTCGGGGGAGCCCTACACGATATTAGGCAGGTGTACCAGTTTTTTTTGGCTCTTCAGTGTACCTGGGTATGAGTTCGCTCGCGCCGTCACCGCTGTCGGCGTACGAGCGGGTGTTACACTGAACGCGGGACGGTCTGCCTAACTTCCTCGACGGGTCGCCCTCCCCCTCCTCCCACTCCTGTCTTCAAAGAACTTCTGGAGGCATGCGTGCAGCATGTGACGTCACAGTGGGTCACTGTCTANCTCCTCCCACTCCTGTCTTCAAAGAACTTCTGGAGGCATGCGTGCAGCATGTGACGTCACAGTGGGTCACTGTCTACACTTCATGAACGTGGAAAATTATTCGAGAGCAAAACTTGGAAGATATACGCTGTAAGGGTTGGTTTCTCGTTTTTCGAGGGAGAAGCAGAGGGACCTATGTAGGGCGCAACTCTGTTCCACTAGAACAGGGGGAGGGACTGGTCAAGAATATTATAAAAATATATGTATACCTTTTCCTTACAGGGTTTGTTTTAATTTAAATTCATAGTTCAAATTTGTGTTATGCAGTAGTCATTTTCCGTATAACTGAGGAGTATTTTCTTGTAAATGTTTTTATCAGTTTTTAATTAATCATTTTGTATTTATTAGGTGACCATGTTTGGTATGTATGTATTTTGATATCAATAGGGCATTTTGAAAAGACAAGGATCAATACATTATGGACTCCAAAAATACACCGAAAGCTAAATTTGTTACCAATTAATTTTGGAAACCCTGATAACATCATTCCTAACAACCTGACGTTCAGGGAGGGGGGGGGGTGGAGGATCTCTGCTTATTTGGAATAAGCGTTCCACTGGAGGAAGTAGAGATGGAGTATAGCCCATTCATGGGTACATCCAATTTTTCTGAAGTCCTGCTAAAGTTATACTTCCTTGATATTCCTTCGTCTCACGCAAACAAAGTCTATATAATTACACCAAAGAGACAGCACACCNAAAGTTATACTTCCTTGATATTCCTTCGTCTCACGCAAACAAAGTCTATATAATTACACCAAAGAGACAGCACACCGCATACGTGCGCACTCAGTGTAATTATATTTTGCATAAGAATTATTTCTTACCGGGCATTACCATTTTCTCCCTGGTTTTTGTTGATATTAATAACACATGAAACATAATTTACACATAAAAAAAAGTTAAAGTTCAATTTAACCAAAAATAAGGCACTTGTGTGTTAACATAATTATTAAAAGCTAGTGATACATTACATATTTAGGAAACACATAAACGTCATGCCTGGGGTGATTTTTAAAGTGTGAAGAGACCGCGAATAGACTACACCTGTGTCGGCGAGCTACCAACACAACTGCTCGCCGTCCTAAGATTGTAACAGTGAAANAAGTTATACTTCCTTGATATTCCTTCGTCTCACGCAAAGCAAAGTCTATATAATTACACCAAAGAGACAGCACACCACATACGTGCGCACTCAGTGTAATTATATTTTGCATAAGAATTATTTCTTACCGGGCATTACCATTTTCTCCCTGGTTTTTGTTGATATTAATAACACATGAAACATAATTTACACATAAAAAAAAGTTCAAGTTCAATTTAACCAAAAATAAGGCACTTGTGTGTTCAACATAATTATTAAAAGCTAGTGATACATTACATATTTAGGAAACACATAAACACGTCATGCCTGGGGTGATTTTTAAAGTGTGAAGAAACCGCGAATAGACTACACCTGTGTCGGCGAGCTACCAACACAACTGCTCGCCGTCCTAAGATTGTAACAGTGAAAAACTGGCTTCAGGTCAGGAGACCGCGCCGGCCAGAGACCCGCGATGCGCGACGCACCTGTAGGCGGGGTATGCGCGCGC
>NQII01001032.1:53222-67231 GCA_002778355.1 Clitarchus hookeri | reverse complement strand
AAAAAAAAAAAACAGTCCGACGTGTCCGTGTGAGGTCTGCTTACAAATTAAGTTTGAGAAACGTTACGCGTCTTCACACGTTTTTCAGTTCCTCCATTTCTCTCTAAAGCATGTTTTTTTTTGTGATAGTGGAAATGACTCGAACGGGTGTTTTCGCGGTCATGAACATTACAATACAAAAAACATTTAAAAAGGAATATGTACGTGCATCAAACCTTTAATTTTTATTATTACGTGATAAAATGTCAGGGTCTCCGCTGAAAGTCTCATAGAGGCGCGTTATCGACGGCAAGACTGCACGCCAGTTCAGTGCTTTGAGCGTAGAGGCGATGAGAGATTTGATGCGCATGTCTCGGTCGCCCCTAGTGCGCTTCCCACGCTTTTAGGCCTCAGACGTGCAGAATTCCTTCAAACCGGCGGCCACCTTAAAGAATGTTCCAAGCTTCTAGTGGAGTGGAGACAGGTTTGAACGGCTCTTGCCACGCGCATCAAGTGCCCCGTCGCCACTAAGCGCAATGCTCTGAACCTTCCTACAGTCATGCCCTATTATTTTATCAGTGAAAAATTCAAGAGCGGGGAAAACGGGAGATCACCGAGAAAACCCGCTGACCAGTAGCATCGTCCGGCACGATTCCCAGATAACGGAAATCTGGGAGCGAAAATATTTCTTGATTTATCTCCCACTGTCGTCCCTGAAGACTAGTTTTTTTTTCAAAATGGCGAGCTTCATGAAGCAAGCCAGAGAAGTAGTGGAGGAAAGAGAAACCGACAACTACCTTAGTGTTGCTGTCGTTGATCGCGGCTCTCACAGGAGGGTGTCAAACCATTCTCAATCCTCCGCCGAGCGCAAGTATACATTTTCTGGGTGTGATGAATTTTCTTATAAAAGGGCGAGATAAAAAAAAATTATAACATGATAATTGAAGTCCACAGATTTTTTGAACCAACAATATAAAAACAAAAAAAAACAATANGGAAAGAGAAACCGACAACTACCTTAGTGTTGCTGTCGTTGATCGCGGCTCTCACAGGAGGGTGTCAAACCATTCTGAATCCTCCGCCGAGCGCAAGTATACATTTTCTGGGTGTGATGAATTTTCTTATAAAAGGGCGAGATAAAAAAAATTATAACATGATAATTGAAGTCCACAGATTTTTTGAACCAACAATATAAAAACAAAAAAAAACAATAATCTTTAATTATGGTTTTTGCGAACTTTTCGAGAAAATATTTTGCCAGAATGTTGAATTCCTTTAGCACGATTTCCTGCGCCACATCTAAGCATGCAGAATTCCGGCATCAGAAATAGTTCATTAGAAATGCATCACCCACCGGGGCATAAGATTTGCTCACAAAAACCTCAATACTTGTTTATAAGGATTGATCATTTTTTTATTTTTGTATTGGTTTCCAAAAAACCTGCTATTATTGTCAATTTTCCTCCTATTTTCCCTTAAGTAAGAACATTTTAATGCCTCAAGGTCATGTCCGGTAAGAAAGAAGCATTGCGGCGGCGATGGAAAAAAAGAAGCTTCTCGTGTGTTCTGTAGCATTTTAAGCAGTGACTAAAGGGTTTTTATACAGCAATCTGTTCCTAAAATAAATAGCATTGTCGCTATAAGTTAAAAACACTGTTTTACAGAAGCATAAATATCGTAAACCAAGGGCTCTACTTAACAGCGATTTTTGCTGACTTTGACATGATTCAAAGAACGCATTTATGTTTCATTAACCAAATTTTTAAATTGCAGCAAAATATCAACTTTCATTTTTGTCCTGAAAAAGTATTTACATGAAAATATTCCATAGTTTTTTTTTATTAGAGTAGACAACTGCCTACAATGAGACAGATATGCCAAATAGGGAAGTCCCTTAATCGGAATAACTGCTGGATATTCTGCGGGNTTATTAGAGTAGACACAACTGCCTACAATGAGACAGATATGCCAAATAGGGAAGTCCCTTAATCGGAATAACTGCTGGATATTCTGCGGGTAGCGGGCTAGGAAGACAAGCTTCGCAGAATAACCTATCTTGGCGCTGTTCAGATGCACAGGACGTCAGCGTACAGGAAGATAACGATGAAGATTAAACACTTTCTTGCATCTCAGCGCGAGGAGCTATTGTGGCGGCACCTTTGCAATGCATCGTGGCAATGCATGTCTCCGCGCTTTGATAAGAGCAAACAAAAATGCGCAAAAAAAAAATCTTTAACCCCGGTTTCTCTGCTAATTCTGGACGAGGACCCTAGACTGTCGGGGGTGTCGAAGTCACAATACCGCTCACAGCCACTGACTTTTTAAAGAGAATTAAACACGGGCCGCCCTCCTCTCCTCCCCCCCTCGTGGCTTACATGGGCACATGCCCAACGCACGATGGTGCCACGAGCATGAGGAAGCTATTACAGCGTTCTATCGTATCGATCCAGTAAACTAGCGTCAAATATTTTTGTAATGACTTCGCCCTTCGGTAATGTTATTTACACTCCACGTCAAAATATTTCACTTGGCCTATTCGCTAATTAGGAAATGCAAAATACATTACGTGAACACTTGCACAAACTCATATTCACGTAGGTATTATCATACTCTCGTAGGCTCCCTCGGCTGACGCAGAGTACAAATTTCAATTTCCTTCCGTCAAATATATTTTATAGAGGAAACGGTAAATTAATGTTGTTCCCGGCAGCGGTCTATAAAATTTTAGTACCAGTAGGTAATAAATAATTTTATGGACTCGTATATCACAAACTCTTAAAAAAAATAACTGCATTTTTATGAAGTTGCTTGTCCGTCGCGCGCTGTTTCAACACGCCTGTCTTCCACCGTGAAAGCAACTCTTCGTGAGCGAATATATTCCATTTTATGACAGGTTTAAGTTTCGACAGCTGGTGCGTAAAAATAGTTATAAATATGACGTAATTCAGATTTTTTAAAGCTAAGTTGTACCACAGAATACGCTGAGAAGAAGGTTTTGTTGAATCAAACAAAGGTTGTTGGCGCAACCATTTTAATTGTTTACATAGCGGCAGTGAAATATTTTGTTGTTGAAAGAAAATTATTTTATTTTTCTTATTTATGTTGATATAAACAAATTTGGGAACCCGACCCAGATACGAACCGTGAACGCCAACGCCCGTGCGTTATGCCTTAGCAACCTCTGCTTGATCGAATGTTTTTAAATATTAACTTTCAAATACTGGACAACATGCGCAAATAAATATTTCAAGTTTTGTAGCTTTGCTTTTTAGATTCCTGCGGAACTTGTTTTATTAGGNGGACAACATGCGCAAATAAATATTTCAAGTTTTGTAGCTTTGCTTTTTAGATTCCTGCGGAACTTGTTTTATTAGGATGTTTATAACCATTATTAAGCATCAATAAATTTGCCAACATTTTTGCTCTTTTAATAGTCACAAAATATGCAAACAAACACTAGAACTGTATTATTGATCAAAGGCAATCAAATGAGTGGCCAAACAAATGTATGCAGTCGATTCAACAAAATATTTTGTTGACAGTATATAATTTATTTTGGCTAAACACAGAGGTTTTGTTTAATCAAGCGTGTATTTCGTTAGCTCTACAAAATCTATTTGATTGATTTTCAAGTTTTGTTTCATCATTTGGGGTAACTGTGTACCATTTAAGGGTAGCATTGGTCCACACTTTTTCGTTCATAGCGAAGGATTTACAGCATCCATCTTGATGCATACTTCATTGTTAACTACTTCATTTGTAAGGAACATGGTAGTGTGAAGGTATTCTTTAAACCTTCATTCAAATTGAAATTAGGACGGTGAGACTGATGAGACAAAGTTACCCAAATGATTGTACTCAACAAAATACATAGTTATTGAGGCAATTAAATATATTTTTAACACTGAAAAACAAATATTTTGTTGGCTTTTCTCTCAGTGCAGGTCCACTTAAGTCAGAAGTGAAACATCCGCACATTCCGCGAACTCAAGCCCGCACGCGCCAGCAAAATGGCGTCACTGGCTAGCTACATGTCGGAATGCCGCTCGCCAATTAACGCCTGGTAATTCACTTGCCGGGTGCAGTCCAGCAAATAGGGAAACCTTTGGCAGCACTCGCTGGCCAGTTAAGACACAAAACCCGTTCCCAGAGCCTCGCGTAGCCAATCAGAGCGCGAGTAAGCCCATACGAACGCTACCGTCACGCCATTTGACTTCTGTACACTTACATTTTCTGTGGCTGTACTCAATTTGTTGATTATGTTAATATATATAAATTAATGGCTCAGAGTTCTTCAGAATGTAAAACAAATTATAATAATAAATTTATCACAGAAGTGTATATAGGCTGTTCATGGTAAAGTGAGCACGTTTGAAAACAACCTTTGAAAAAAAATCACTGCTCATTACTGCGTGTATTTTAACGAAATCATTGACTGGCAAGCTGGCTAAGTTGGCAACGAGAGAGAAGAAATATTTCCACGTGTTAGCGTCATATTAGAAGTGTGACGTTGTAATTTTAAAACAGCGAATCTATTTAATTTTCTGTTCGTTTTATGAGCATTAGCGTAAAAATGATCATATAAGTAACATACTTACGTTTCTGACAATTTCACAGTCACACTTTACTAACGCATGAATAAAGTTATCCCTGCATCATTATGCCTGTATATTCTGTAGGTCGTATCATTATTGCGAGATGTGTACGATCGTATGTAGCGACGAATCAGAGCATTGGGTTTGTAGACTCTCTTGCGTACCTTTTTTTTGTGTGGCAAATCTGCATCCGTTCCATTGCACCAATCTGTTTGTACNGGACAACATGCGCAAATAAATATTTCAAGTTTTGTAGCTTTGCTTTTTAGATTCCTGCGGAACTTGTTTTATTAGGGTGTTTATAACCATTATTAAGCATCAATAAATTTGCCAACATTTTTGCTCTTCTAATTGTCACAAAATATGCAAACAAACACTAGAACTGTATTATTGATCAAAGGCAATCAAATGAGTGGCCAAACAAATGTATGCAGTCGATTCAACAAAATATTTTGTTGACAGTATATAATTTATTTTGGCTAAACACAGGGGTTTTGTTTAATCAAGCTTGTATTTCGTTAGCTCTACAAAATCTATTTGATTGATTTTCAAGTTTTGTTTCATCATTTGGGGTAACTGTGTACCATTTAAGGGTAGCATTGGTCCACACTTTTTCGTTCATAGCGAAGGATTTACAGCATCCATCTTGATGCATACTTCATTGTTAACTACTTCATTTGTAAGGAACATGGTAGTGTGAAGGTATTCTTTAAACCTTCATTCAAATTGAAATTAGGACGGTGAGACTGATGAGACAAAGTTACCCAAATGATTGTACTCAACAAAATACATAGTTATTGAGGCAATTAAATATATTTTTAACACTGAAAACCAAATATTTTGTTGGCTTTTCTCTCAGTGCAGGTCTACTTAAGTCAGAAGTGAAACATCCGCACATTCCGCGAACTCAAGCCCGCACGCGCCAGCAAAATGGCGTCACTGGCTAGCTACATGTCGGAATGCCGCTCGCCAATTAACGCCTGGTAATTCACTTGCCGGGTGCAGCCCAGCAAATAGGGAAACCTTTGGCAGCACTCGCTGGCCAGTTAAGACACAAAACCCGTTCCCAGAGCCTCGCGTAGCCAATCAGAGCGCGAGTAAGCCCATACGAACGCTACCGTCATGCCATTTGACTTCTGTACACTTACATTTTCTGTGGCTGTACTCAATTTGTTGATTATGTTAATATATATAAATTAATGGCTCAGAGTTCTTCAGAATGTAAAACAAATTATAATAATAAATTTATCACAGAAGTGTATATAGGCTGTTCATGGTAAAGTGAGCACGTTTGAAAACAACCTTTGAAAAAAAATCACTGCTCATTACTGCGTGTATTTTAACGAAATCATTGACTGGCAAGCTGGCTAAGTTGGCAACGAGAGAGAAGAAATATTTCCACGTGTTAGCGTCATATTAGAAGTGTGACGTTGTAATTTTAAAACAGCGAATCTATTTAATTTTCTGTTCGTTTTATGAGCATTAGCGTAAAAATGATCATATAAGTAACATACTTACGTTTCTTGACAATTTCACAGTCACACTTTACTAACGCATGAATAAAGTTATCCCTGCATCATTATGCCTGTATATTCTGTAGGTCGTATCATTATTGCGAGATGTGTACGATCGTATGTAGCGACGAATCAGAGCATTGGGTTTTTGTAGACTCTCTTGCGTACCTTTTTTTTGTGTGGCAAATCTGCATCCGTTCCATTGCACCAATCTGTTTGTACNGTTTGTAGACTCTCTTGCGTACCTTTTTTTTGTGTGGCAAATCTGCATCCGTTCCATTGCACCAATCTGTTTGTACATCATGTTTCCGCTTCTTCATAGGCTCAGCAGTATCGTCGATTTCGGCCTTCACGACTATGGGTGCTCCATCACCCTCCCTGAGCACTTCGAGACGACGAGTAATGGGTTTAAAAATTTTCCTCATTTATAAGGTCACGCGAAATTTTGGCCCCCTTGGCGAGCAAATACTTCGAGTGAACAGACTGAATCTTCCTATGTAAGTCGCTAGCAGTGACCAACATCACGCTGAATAAAATTAGTTGCTATTGCTTTCTTTTATAGGTTTAGTTTTGGGTCTCTGCCAAAATACTTTCTATCTTTCCCAGGCGTTTGCTGCAGGCATCCAATAGGTCCCTGGTGTGGTTATGAATATCAGTTTTCGTGGCGAGATAGGAAATCAAGGTAACGAATGTATGATCTATGGAATCTTTCAGCCTTTTCAGATTCCCTTCATTTTGTGCAGATGTCACATTCAATCTGTCGGCAATTTACCTTTGAACACTCGTCACGTGCTCGGCCATGGCCATCATATCGCAGACGATCTCGGTCTTCACGCGTTCCATCTTCGCCCCGAGCTCGGACAGACTTTTGCTAAAGAATGTGTTTTGCTCAGTCAACATATTGTGCAATTCCGAGATTACTGCATTACCAGTTTAGAGGACGAAATCTTTAGTAGCAGCATCCTCCGATCGTTCGGGTTGGCCAACACTTCGAATTATNCATTACCAGTTTAGAGGACGAAATCTTTAGTAGCAGCATCCTCCGATCGTTCGGGTTGGCCAACACTTCGAATTATTCTTCTACCAGCATCGCAGGTTCAATCGTTTCTTGGTACGAGACAACATCTATCTTCGCCTTTGTCAAGACGCAGCTTGAGTCTACTGTGCCCAATGTTGATATGCTGTAACTCATTCTCGATAGTCGACGATGAACTGACCGAATCCCTGCCGGTACCTGCCATTATNGAATGTTGATATGCTGTAACTCATTCTCGATAGTCGACGATGAACTGACCGAATCCCTGCCGGTACCTGCCATTATGTAGGGAGCCAGTCCTTAACGATTGTCAACAATCTTCACTTGTCTTTCTAGCACAAGGAACACAGACTATTAAAATCTGATAACGTCATGTCCGTATTGACGTGATCGTCGTAAACATGCCTCAAATTCATTTTGTTCATGCGAAACAACAACAACATGCTTGCATTGTCGCAGAGGTGCTTTTTGTGTATGCGCCAATAAGTCTGGCCGAGGTATAAACACTCCACCATTGCATGTCGTCCCATGCTTAAGTACTTCTGGACGCACTTTTGTTTCTCGCAGGCAATGTCATCAAAGACAAATATCGAGTTTCGCAGTGCTTCACTCGGAGGTACGATGGTTTCGTTATCACTGCTAGGAAAATAACCCGTACCATCCACGGCTTACGGTACTAATGTCAGTCGTTGGTATTTCGGTCGCTGGAGGGATTTCGGATATAGGTACACGATCTCTAACCGAAGACAACTCTCTTCTTCCAGCAGGTTCAGTAGAACGCACGTCTTGCCACAATTTGATGGTCCAGCGATGATACACCTCGCGGTACAAGGCAACAGCTCACCATGACGAAAGTCGCCAGTGAGCTCATCATCTTCCTTGTTTACTTGCACGGGAAGACAAACACCCTGCTTGAAGATTTGTAAACTGTTTTCTTCTGCTTGTTTTATATCGTACCTTGGAAGATGAGGAGGGGGATGAGTTAGCATAAACAAGCCTCTTTATGACATTAGGCACGTTTTCTTGGTAATATAATGTCTCTTCAAATTATCACTCTGGGTAAACTGTTGTTGACAGATTTTTCACTGAAATTACATATTTAATATGTGACACAACCGTACTGTTCCAAGTCTAGCTAGAATGATACTGAAACGAAAATGTACAAANATTACATATTTAATATGTGACACAACCGTACTGTTCCAAGTCTAGCTAGAATGATACTGAAACGAAAATGTACAAATGGGCCAATTAATACCTTTCTCGCTCAGTTCACTGCGATGCCTCAAAGAGGTAAGACCGTAGCTGGGAGTAGGATCGTCGATACGCTGATAAACAACTACCATTCAAGCTGCACATTCCCGGATACAAGTTCTGTGGGCCGGGAACGAAGATAACTAAAAGGCTGTCACGTGNATTACATATTTAATATGTGACACAACCGTACTGTTCCAAGTCTAGCTAGAATGATACTGAAACGAAAATGTACAAAGGGGCCAATTAATACCTTTCTCGCTCAGTTCACTGCGATGCCTCAAAGAGGTAAGACCGTAGCTGGGAGTAGGATCGTCGATACGCTGATAAACAATACCATTCAAGCTGCACATTCCCGGATACAAGTTCTGTGGGCCGGGAACGAAGATAACTAAAAGGCTGTCACGTGGTGACACAGGCATCAACGCACTGGATGAGGCATGCAACCAGCACGACATCTCTTACTCCATAAACAAGGATCTGGAAACCCTGGCAGACCAGATACTTTCACAGAAGGCCGATGAGATAAGGAAATCGTCAGACAATGGACACAGAGAAAAAAATAACTGCATGAGGCAGATCCAATGTGATGAAGGCCAAGGTGAAGATGGGAATGGGTGATAAGAGCAAGAGAAAGGCACAGATTAAAATGGTAACAGGTACAGCGAGCAAGAAAAATGCACAAGTGAAATTAAAAGCTGTGACAAAGAGAAGAAAAGCATGCAAGACCCAGAAAACTTTTACTGGTGGATATTTTCCAATGTTTTTGCCTCCACTCGGGGCTATCGGGGACATAATCGGAGCCATTAAACAAACGGAAGCAGTTTTCCGAGGCCCAAAGACACAATGCAAATATGGAAGCTATAGCATTGGGTAAAAAAAAAAAAACGGCCGAGGCCTCTGCCTAGGGCCATACCCAGTAGGAGGTGGAAGTGTACAAAACCAAAGCAGCAGGAAGAGGCAATAATGAAATCTCTACCGAAACGACCACTCACTAATATNCAGGAAGAGGCAATAATGAAATCTCTACCGAAACGACCACTCACTAATATGGATTTAGAACTTAATGCAACACAAATTGAAAATACCTAATTTTAGACGAGTGTTTATGAAAGATGCTTTGCTGCCTAAACCCAAGAGAGACGAATGTGCCATAATTAATCTGGACACGACAGCCAGATCCAGTATGCACTGGATAACTTATGTTAAATGTGAAAAAATGCAACCAATATGAGAGTTTTGGGAATTTGCGTCCTCCACCCGAACGGCGGTATTACCTGAAAGGAACGAAGCTGGTTTACAACCATGAGATGGAGCAGATGCCTAACAATTGGAACTGTGGCCATGTGTGTCTTCGTTTCCCTGTTCGTTCGTACAAGTAATGGTATAAAATGGCTTAACATCGAAGGGAAGCCAACAGTCATGTCGATAACACTTACCTTGATGGGGCATGTCTCCAAGCTGCGTGCTATACACTTTCTGACACTTTACCTAGAGGGGGGATGGTGCATAGGCCCCTGTCGATTTTCAAACATACAATGCGATACCGAACCGTAGATGAAAAATCTGCAAGATATACCTCGTTAAAAGTGGAATGTCTTCCACGAAGTAGAAATGACTGTATACTCTTATGGAATAGACGACATTGCAAGGTACATTGAATATTCGCTGTCCTCCGACACAAATTCGTACTACATGGGAATCCCAATACTCTGAAGAGTGCAGCGAAGATATCGACTTAACGCAGCCAGATACAATCGGACCGATGCCACACATCGCTTCGAGACACACATCTACGAAGCTGGAAAAACACACGAGTTGTCGCGGACCGTAAACATTTTGCCAGGCAATGTGATACAAATAAACTGCAATTTAGTGAGTGGCACATACCTCAATGGCAGACCGAGCAATATGATGCACGAATTATCGCCTATGGTCCCTCCAGGTTTTAAACTGGTCATGGCACCGCAAAGCATAATTTACATTCCGGTCGTCGCGAAGAAGGCACACGAGGTGGTCGTGACAGTCGTCGACCAGCACGGAGAGTTGGTGAACTTTCGAAACGAAGAAATCGCCCTACACCTGCATTTGAGAAGACGGGAATAAGATTTATGGCGACTAGAAGCAATAAAACAAAGTATCATGCAATACCTGCAATCAGTACATCATAGGTCTCAAGAACCTAGCGAGATTTTCCTCCACAGTCTCGGCATCAAAGTCAATCGCCATGGAAAATTATCTAAACATCGAAGAGCCGGTCGTTTTTTTAAGATAGTGCAACGAAGGTGGAACTTCATGCATCCCAGCCTTTTCTGATCGGACTTTACACACTACCATCGGAAGTTCGGATTGTGGTCCAACACCAAGATATCTGCTCTCTTCCTTGCCAGTCTTCCCTGCTAATTAGGGGGACTCTTGACGAAATAAGATCGGTCCAACCCAACATCGACTAAAATAACGAGCAATGGAATTCTTCACGTATTTTCTCAGTGGTGTCGAGGTGCTCCAGTCGCGAGATGTGGGCATAACCTCGTCGATAAAAAATTACCTATCACTCACGCCGAATGAGCTGTCTACGGCCAAGTTGGCAGGCTGGGGAATCGAAGATGACTACAGTTTTCCTATATACCCTGGAGGCAAGTTCAAGGTGTACATTCTGCTCTCCATGCTATTGGGATTACTCGAAGACTACAAAGNCCTATATACCCTGGAGGCAAGTTCAAGGTGTACATTCTGCTCTCCATGCTATTGGGATTACTCGAAGACTACAAAGGATTATCTTCAATTCGAAGCAGGAACTGGTGCTGCTTCTAGCTAATACGCATGGAGACACCATCGTGGGTATGGGAGAAAACCTTGAGAGAGTGGACCTGAAACTACAGTCTATAGAATGGATGCTGCCTCATGTACAGTTGAGCACTCCTGAACATATAAAGATGTTAGAGAATGTGGAAAATGGCAAAAACATCGATATGGCTTTCAGGTCGTGGAGTCTCGAGACATAACCCAGATTGCCAGCAAACCAGTGCATCAACTGGATGGTGAAGTCCATCTTTGCTTCTTTGAAACCGAGATAAAGCATTGTTGGGCTACAGACCAGAAGACAGCATAATGCCAGAGTGAGTCGTTCGCAGTTCGACACATGTCAAATAGAAAATTTGAAAATATTTTTGAATAGCGAAAGCTATCCGTACGTTGGCATTAACATGAACTTTGAAAATGAACAGTAACTGCTTACATATCAAATGTATGCTCAATTACAAAATTTATATCATGGACAACCCCAATCCACGATACTGAGCCCTGATACGTTCAAGAGTTTGGCCCGCTCATTGTATTCGATGTGAGTAAAATGGACGAGCGTATTACCTCCAATGTGATCGACTGCAGGATCGAATACACTACACATGGAAATATTCCTGCCAACACATACGCATTCTCCCGGATACTTCACGAGCAGCTTGTCTCGTACAATCCCCGAGACAAGACAGTCAAAATACTGTCATGAGCGTAGCTGAGAATATATAAATATAACTGTTCACACACTAGAACTGTTTATTCGTCTTAGAGCATCTTCAGCTTCAAGATGTACCGCAATCTGCAGGGTTTTCAGAGTCAAAATGGCTTCGTGCTCAAGGAGATCGCAGTGTCCTACGACAGCTATGGAAAAACACGCACACATTCCTTCCGCCCCCCTTATTCGTGGAAACTGTTGAACGAGAAGAGCAAGAAAACAAACGCCTGGGTAACTAAATACTACCACGGACTGTAGTGGGACGAAGTCAAGATTCCATACCATCAGGTGTGAAACGTGCTACGAGACTTGCTGATACAGTACGCAAAGGCCCTGATTTACTTAGCAGGACCTGAGCATAAAACAATGGCTTAGAGACTTGTGTAAATTTGAAGTAGTAATTATAGATGTGCAGGCCGAGTATGGACGTCCTTCGCTTTGCAAGCTGACGAAACTTTACGGCGATTCGCATCGTCATCTCTGCGACAGGTCAGAACCTGACTGGGCCTGCGCACTGAAGAACGTGCAGCTGCTGCGCAAATGGCGTGCCTCGTACTTGAACTGGGAATCAGCTGCCTACGAATAGACACGAAGTCACCCGATCTTCTCGAAATGTGAGGGAATTTTGTTTTTCATATGGTGGCACACCTGATCGACATCCATATTGTATATAAGTGGGAAAAATCGACGAGCTCGTTTAGTCGTCGCCTAGAGGTCTGATCGTCACCATGACTCAATTCTGCCCTACGAACATTTATGCAAGCACCAAGCCAAACTACAGTAGCGTGAGTACAGCTTCATCGCAGAAGATGGATATCTGCGCACCTACACCGAGACCTGCGATGGTTGCGGCATGCAGCACTGGCGATTTGCACATTTTCCAATCGTCTACGAACCAACGCAGTTTCAATGGGACTGTCCGGGAGCATCGGTCTGCGTCGTGTTCCACATGTCACCACAGACGCAGCTTCCCTTCACCGTGGACCAAATCATCGCCCCGGCAAAGACTCATGCTACCATCCACGCGCCAGACTGTGATGTGCATTCGCTCCAGGTGGGGCACGAACCATCGGTCCACTCCCGGTAACCTGGGTCCAAGAAGGATGCTGCCAGCCAGACGACCAGACGCTGCCGAGTGCACCGCTAACGTCTGGCAATGGCGTCAGTACCCATCATGGATGATTCTGCGTCTGGTTCCAGAGATGCACCTGTGCCTACTCGTCGACGACCAGCAATGTGTACTCTTGAGACTGCTGATGGTGGTTCTGCTACCGACAGACCTGGTCTCAGTGAGCCGGATGTTGGTACTAATATCATAGAACCATCGATCAAAAAGGAGTCAAGTCTACACTGCAATGAAANCTCAGTGAGCCGGATGTTGGTACTAATATCATAGAACCATCGATCAAAAAGGAGTCAAGTCTACACTGCAATGAAAATGTGATGGATGGCGAAACAAGTACTGCTGCTGCTTGTGTCGAAGGTCTTCGTAGCGAACCTGTGATTTGTGCGGACCTTCATAGAGCACTGCTGCTTACCACCATACATGAAATGCTCAACCTTCTACGAGATACCCAAACATCGTAATTGAAGATCTGCATATTAAAATATGTAGTTTGAACTCTGTTCGAAAAAGATTAATAAATATTATTGATTTTTTTACTGATTACGTATATTTTATTATGTGTACAATACATTTTATGTAAAAAAAATATGTTGTGTTTTATTTATATTAAAAAAACCCTGCTTTACATAAAAATTATTTTAAATAAAAATACTTGCATTTAAAAATAAATAAAAAAAATTAAANTAAAAAAACCCTGCTTTACATAAAAATTATTTTAAATAAAAATACTTGCATTTAAAAATAAATAAAAAAAATTAAAAATGACTATTTACTTGACCTTGTCACCATTCGGTACAGGTCGATAGCACTTTTGTTGAGACTAAATTATCTCTTGTGGTTGAAACATAAGTTACTAGTGAGCTATAGTAGGCGATAATAAAAATAAATTGACAGTAGATATGGTATGGCATGGGAGTCGATAGAATGAGTGACTGGCCGACAGCACCACCTATACGTTAGAAACATAAACAAATATGGCTGCCGCCTGGTG
>NQII01001032.1:41416-51881 GCA_002778355.1 Clitarchus hookeri | reverse complement strand
TGTTTGCTGGGTAAACCGTCCCGAACGACTTGAAAACTTTTCACCACACCACTCTGCCGTGGAAGGTAATTTTTTTCTAGGACAGAGTTCCGTAACCAGCTACTTCACAAACACAACAGAGCTTTGTTTCACTTTTGTAACTGGGTAACGGGTTTTTCTTCCCCCCGCCATCCAAACACTACCCGTGTTCACCTTCATTCCAGCACTGCTTTTTCGTGGATCGCGCCAACTTCTGCCGCAGACCAGAATAATTCTTCAGTTCAATGGATCTGTGCAATGCAAAGTTGAAACCGGAAAGGAAAAAAATACTCAGTGTTAGTAAAATATGTATAAAAAAATTTATAACTGTGAAAAGCTCATAGGTTGAATATGGGGTAGAGCGATTACGCTGGCTGCGCAGAACTAGTCTCCGTGTTCCAACATTGCACTGATTTTCTGCCAATACGACTATCGTAAACGACGTGGATGGAATTTGAGGCTAGAACACTGTTTATGTAAACAAGTGATTTGAGATGTTTGCACACTTTCCTCTAACCAATTTGTAATTCAACGAGATTAAATCCAAACTAGCAAAAGTATTTAATTCATATAAAAGTGCTTTTGTTTTAGGAATTAAGATACAAACAAGCACGTTCATCACTGTGAGTAGGTGAAGAGATTTGATCGGCTCTTAACATCGACGTCCTGAGAGCCGATGAGGGTGAAGTGAGTTGGGCATGTAGCGGCGCAGGAATGAAGCGGCGGGGGAAACGGAGGAGATTCCTGAGAAAACCCGCTGACTAGTGGCATCGTCAGGCGCGATACCCGCTTGCGAAAATCCGGAGTGAACTGGCCGGGGATTGAGCCCGGTTCGCCTTTGGTGGGAGGCGAGCAGCCTAACCGCTCAGCCACCGTGGCCCCTTCATCACTGTTGACCATGTGACTTTGGCATTTATGTTGGTTTTGATTAGGTAGGTAGGTAGTTGAGCTTAACGTCTAGTCGACAGCGAGGTCCATTAGAGACGGAGCAAATTGCTCAGAGAATACAGATTGGGGAAGGAATGAGAAGCAATCGGCCATGACCTTTGTTAAGGAACCATCCCAGCATTCGGCTAGATTGATTTCGGGAAACCATTGGTTTAGAGTAGGTCAATGTAGAGTATATGCGCTGAGGACGAATAAATGGCTTGCCTCATCTTTAGTCTATGAAACCGCTCGTACACAGTCACTGAAATCTTGTCGATTTACCCAGTGACCAAATCGGACAGGACCAAATGCGAATCCCAGTGGCTTTTTTAAATAGCGGAAGACACTTCAGTATTGTCAAATCACTGCTGACTCAATCGTAACTGTCATCGCGATCGATGAGTGTTTCCAGAATGTTCTATTATTGAGCGGAAGGAAGTGGGAGCAACTGATCATGGGTATGAATGTTGTTACTAGTGGCTGTCTGTTTTAGAAGCTAAAAACGAACGGAGACGGGGTAGATATAGTCCATTCATGATTACTTTCAGCTTTTCTGAAGCCGTTCTAAAGATATTCTTTCACGCTATTCCTCCGTCTCATGCAAACAGAGCTTAACTAAGTATAGAAAAAAATCACACTAAAGATAAAACGCACCGCATTTGTGCGCGCTCACTTGAATAATATTTTACATGACAACTATTTCTTACCAGGCATTACCAACACATCTATTTTCTCCCCGTTTTTTATTTATATTAATTATTAATGAAATATTATAATTTATAGGTAAAATATGAGTAAAAGTTCAATTTAACCAAAAAGAAATAGTTTTGTGTTAACAGACGTAGAAACGGTTGTGACTCACAACATATTTAGGAAACAACTATAGACATGGCGTGAGGATCCTGCATACAGACTACACACGGTATTGACAGTAACGCAAAATGTATGCATATGTAAATACACGCATGCTATTTTATAAATAGTTTGAAAATAAAACATTGCACTGTCATCTGAGGATGGAGGAAGCTTTAGCCCCTTAATTTCTCTCTCTCCTCCACCCCACCCCCCTTTTTTTTTCCTTTCTTCCGGATACGTTTCTGACATAAACTTACTAATGTTAGAAAATATACTTGTAGCGTCTAGCCCAGCGGTTCTCAAACTTGCGATAAACCATTAGATGTAGATTGTCAACTTAACACGGATCAGTAGGTGCAGGTTTTTTACCTATTATGCACCACTCCGTCGGCACGTTTTCCGTCCAAGTAGCAAAACGAAGGCCTAATGGCTGAACTGCTAATAGTTAAAATCAATTAACGCCACAAAAAGTTATCATTATCGCAATTAAAACTTGATGTTAAGTCTTTTAATTATAGAAAAGTTTAAATAAAATCACAAAGTGAGCCGTAAAATTTACTTCACGTATGCCTACCACCTAGCATCAAGCCACCAACCACCAGTGGTCCACGGACAACAGTTTGAAATCAACTGGCGAAATAAATTTTCGCGATCTGTACCATATTACTAGGGGTGCCTGTTTCTCGCGAAAAGATTTCACGACAAGTTTTCGCGAAAAACTAGGGACCTACAAGACGCGCGTTATTTTCTGAAAGCACGCTAGAATTCACCATCCTATGTACATTCGAGCCGGTGCCATTTGTTTATTGGCTTATGCAGCGCTGAAGGCCCATTTTCCTTTTTTGACTGGATTGGACGTGTTTGGACCAGCCTCTCGTTAAAAGGTTTCCTACTGGCCCAATGCCGTCCAGGGCGTGTCCGGGGACAAACTGTAGTACATCGACAAACGAAATACAAAAGCAAGGTGTGCTTGAAGTCTAGTTTGTCTAGAAATAACAATGCGAATTTCGCACGTCTCTTACATTACACTAGCACATATCGCTCCAGTCAGAAAAGTAGTAGATCGATTCTCCGACGAGACGAAAGCAGGAGTGGGGTTGGCAAGAAGAAGTGATAAGGGAGGGGGGGATAGACGGGGCGATCCAGTATTCCTCCCCTCCAATACTCACTTCTTTTCGGCCAACCAACAAGAGAACATAGCTCGTAACTACCGCGTGCACGAAGCCGCAGGTGTACCAACAACGTCTCGCCCACGCGACGCGACGGTTGGCAAAGGAGGTGAGAAGAAGGCGGACGAAGAACAAGAAGAAAAATATGTTCACGCTCGACCTGCAGGACCGTGAACCATCACTCTCCTCCCCCCTCAATCATCTTTCGCCATCCAGAACAGCATCCGCTGAGGACAGCCAGTTGGGAACGTAACTTGCACGTCGAGCGTGGGCGGGCTGGCAGTGGCTTGACACCTGCCGAAGCGATGTCCGTCGTACTAAAGGCCGTTACACAATTTAAAAAACTTAGGCAGTGCAGTAAGCAGCCGTAGACTAGAAATGAGATAGAGCGATCTCGCTGGCTGCGCGCTACCAACATCCGTGTCCCAATGTTGAACTGCTTCTCTGCCAACATCCGTGTCCCAATGTTGAACTGCTTCTCTGCCAACATCCGTGTCCCAATGTTGAACTGCTTCTCTGCCAACATCCGTGTCCCAATGTTGAACTGCTTCTCTGCCAACATCCGTGTCCCAATGTTGAACTGCTTCTCTGCCAACATCCGTGTCCCAATGTTGAACTGCTTCTCTGCCAACATCCGTGTCCCAATGTTGAACTGCTTCTCTGCCAACATCCGTGTCCCAATGTTGAACTGCTTCTCTGCCAACACGACTAGCAAAAATGGCGTGGATTAGGTTTGAGCTTAGAACACTGTTTAGTAAATAAGTGCTTCGATATGTTTGCATACTTTCACTGACCTATTTTTAATGCAGTTTGGCTAAATTCAAATCGTTAAAAGTATATAATTCATATAAAATTGGCTTATATTTTGAAAATTAAGTTATAAACACGTTCATAACTGTTAACATGTGACTTTGACAGTTGTGTTCCTTTGGGGTAGGTCAATGTTGGGTACATATGCAGAAGACGAATAAGCGGTCTACCTCATCTTTAGTCTATGTAAGAACCAGTCTCGCAAAATTAACTGGCAATAGCGACTTTGCTGTTTGTGTTCGACCAATAGAAACACTTCTTTAGTGTGTGCCGTATTCTGTCAAAATAAAAACACTTGTTTATTTATTCGTGTATATGCTTTCGGCTGCTGTTTTCTCGAAGCAGGCTAGTACAGATTAATACCGTACTGCATAATTTGAAATAAAAATATTGGCTAAACTTAATAATCACTACATATTTACACTGTATTAAGCAGTAGAAACTTAATTGAGTTGTACTAGGTCTCAGTCGACCATGGGCTAAAGATGAGGCAGACGNCTGGCAATAGCGACTTTGCTGTTTGTGTTCGACCAATAGAAACACTTCTTTAGTGTGTGCCGTATTCTGTCAAAATGAAAACACTTGTTTATTTATTCGTGTATATGCTTTCGGCTGCTGTTTTCTCGAAGCAGGCTAGTACAGATTAATACCGTACTGCATAATTTGAAATAAAAATATTGGCTAAACTTAATAATCACTACATATTTACACTGTATTAAGCAGTAGAAACTTAATTGAGTTGTACTAGGTCTCAGTCGACCATGGGCTAAAGATGAGGCAGACGGATTCTTCGTCTTCTGCGCATGTATCCAACATTGACCTACCCCAAACTAACACAACTGTCAAAGTCACATGGTCAACATTGATGAACGTGTTTGTTTATAGGCCCTATCTTAATTTTCAAAAGACAAGTATTTTTGTATGAATAAAATACTTTCTCAAATTTGAATTTAATCAATTTGCATTTCAAATGATTTACAGCCTGTATAAAAACATTTCAAAGCACTTGTTTACTAAATAGTGTTCTAGTATTCATGAAAATGATGTGTACATACACAGATAGGAAAATGTGGCTAGTAGGACATGTGCGCATGCACAGCTCAGTGCGTAGAACGAGTGAGAAATAAAAATAGCTTGGTCAACGAATTGGCTGACAGCATAGCTTAGCGTGGATTAGCGTAGCATAGCACGATGTGTGAACTGTTTCATTTAAGTTCTTGCCTTGCAATTTCTAAACATAGTATCGCTCGGCACAGCACAGCTCAGCATAGCGTATAGTTTTATGTGAATTCACCTTTAGGATACACAAACAGTGCAGGAATGTAAGAAGTGCGTAGTGAACGTGTTTGTCACGTCACACGCGCGAGACAAAGTCGCTCGCTCAGATTCTGTGTGCGAGGGTGTACATAACTGCAGCGCACTCGCGCAAGCGTCGAGTTCGGTGCAGCAAACTCTGGTGATGTGTAAGGTTGGCAATACTGCGCACGCGCGAGACAAAGGCGCTCGCTCAGCTTCTGTGTGCGAGGATGTACGTAACTGCAGCGCACTCGTGCAAGCGTCGAGTTCGGTGCAGCAAAGAGACCACTACACATTCCAACCGTTATGACGCGTGCGCGCTCTGTTTCCCGCTCGCTCAGCTTCTGTGTGCGAGGGTGTACATAACTGCAGCGCACACGTGCACGCGGCGAGTCATAGCGCGCCGAGTGGTCTTGCTCCTGTTATGGAGGCTGCGACATTTCTCAGGCCACCTGGCACCGTTGCAGCCAACTCTCTCGCGGGGGAGAGGAGGAGGTAGGGTGGGGTCAGAGCGGAGGCAGGAATGCGAGGTTGCGAAGTTACGACTTCTCTCGGGGCAGATGTGCAGTAAGACTGGGGGGATGACGTGGTTTCTTCAGAGGTGGCTGGTCTGGGGGAGGGAGAGAGATGTAAGAAACAGCTGGTTTCCCGCGTTGGCTTCCGTCGTTGCATAATGAAATAGGCTGGTCGGTAAAAGACATCGCCTTACATGGTCGCGCACGCACGCTCCTTGCAATAAGTTACTTGAGCAGCAGTCACGTGATTCGTCTAACACTCTAAAGGCCCTTTCACACAGTCGAATTTTTCTTCAAATAGCCATCCATTTTTATTTAATTATATTAATTGAATGCTACATGATGTCATAAAAACGCCATAATCGTGGCCATTTTCTCTTTCAATTTCTTGAATGTCTCGTTTTTCTTCAAGATTCTCGCTTTAAACATGTTCTATATTGTCTTGAATCCAAAATTCCAATCGCTTATCACAGCTATTCTGACAGTATTAATGGAAGAAATCGCATAATAATAGATTTGAGTTCATACAGTTAAAGTTGTTCTAAAATAAGGATGCATATTATTTTTAAAAAGGAAATGTACAATAAAATTAAGCAAATTATTTGTGGTTTAACCAGTTAGTTTTGTGTTGTGCCAGAGTCGTAGATACTTCCAAAAGATTTATGTTGGTACTTTTTTAACTGGTTTCATTAAAAAGTTTGTGATAAATTTTCATGTGGAGACTTGAAAACCTATTGAACGCAATTCATTGAAAAGCAAATGAAGAGATTTTATATTTCAATAAATTGAATACAAGTAAATAACTTTAGTAAATATTTGATAGCTTGAAAGGGCCTTAAGAGCGTTTCTTTTAAATTCGTTCGTCCAAAAGAATTAGTTTCATTAGTCTCACCTCTGTATATACTGTTAACGGTAAACTGAGCACTTTTGAAAATCCTGTTTAAGGTCGAATTTTATCCGCGTCGTGTATTCTTCCGCCACACGTACAATAAACACTACCATGTGCCTGGTCAAGTAAACCAGTGCAATTGTTACACAAGTAAATATTTCACAAATTTGCTCATTCTTACACTTACGAGGCCACGGTGGCTGAGTGGTTAGACTGCTCGCCTCCCAACCAAGGCGAACCGGATTCAATCCCCGGCCCGTTCACTCCGGATTTTCGCAAGTGGGAATCGTGCCGGACGATGCCGATGGTTGGCGGGTTTTCTCGATGATCTCCCGTTTCCCACGCGCTCCTTCATTCCGGCGCTGCTCCATACGCACCTCACTTCACCCTCGTCGGTTCTCAAGACCTCGATGTCAAGAGCCGCCCAAAACCTCTTCACTCACACACTCTTACACTTACATGCTTAAAAGAAACTCAGAAAGCGAAATAATTCGTTTCTGTATTTCCGAATGTTTAACTCGTCGTTGCCACCTTCACTGGGCGCATGCTAGTCGGTGTACCCATTAATATGTATGCAGGTGGGGGCAGTGACATTTTTGTTACGTTTCTCTGGAAGTGTCCAATTAACCGCAAAAAGCGTATAACCGAATGAAAAAAAAAATCCTAACCTGAAAAGCACGCTTTTATAATTATTATTAATGGATTTCAACATATACTTAAATAGAGTTATTTTAAAATTTAATACAATTAAATTTATTTCTATTGTAATAGTACCTATAACATGTTGCTTCTCGACCTATCTCTTGGTTTTTTTTATTTTAGATGAATACAGAAAATCCCGCAAATTTCAACCATCATAATCACACTGCTCATTTACTGTACAACAGCCAGTCGGAGTGCACCACACAAGAAAAGTAGTTCTAATTTTTATTTAACAGAGTTCAACCAACTATCCAGTCCATTTATCGTTACTTCCAACTTAATTTTCTTAAGTCCTGTTCTAATGTTCTACTTTCAGGCTATTCCTTCGCCTCGTGCAAAAAAAAAAAAGCTTTACTAGGTCTAGAAAATTACACCAAAGGGACAACGCACCGTATTCGTGCGCNAGCTTTACTAGGTCTAGAAAATTACACCAAAGGGACAACGCACCGTATTCGTGCGCACTCTGTGTAATAATATTTTGCATGAGAACTATTTCTCACTAGGCATTGCCAACACACTATTTTCTTTTTGTTTTAATCGTATTAATTATAAATGATATATTATAATTTGTAGAGGAAATATAACCAAAAGTTTAATTTAACGAAAAATAAAATACTTTTATGCTAAGAGAANCCAACTTAATTTTCTTAAGTCCTGTTCTAATGTTCTACTTTCAGGCTATTCCTTCGCCTCGTGCAAAAAAAAAAAAAGCTTTACTAGGTCTAGAAAATTACACCAAAGGGACAACGCACCGTATTCGTGCGCACTCTGTGTAATAATATTTTGCATGAGAACTATTTCTCACTAGGCATTGCCAACACACTATTTTCTTTTTGTTTTAATCGTATTAATTATAAATGAGATATTATAATTTGTAGAGGAAATATAACCAAAAGTTTAATTTAACGAAAAATAAAATACTTTTATGCTAAGAGAANTATATTATAATTTGTAGAGGAAATATAACCAAAAGTTTAATTTAACGAAAAATAAAATACTTTTATGCTAAGAGAAGTATAAAAAGCTGAGATACATAACATATATATAAAACAACCAAACGCGATAAAGGTGTAGTAATTTTTCAAAGGTTTGATTCATAAAGTGTGAAGATATATCGCGAATAGACTATTTAAACTTACTTCGCTGTGTGCGGTAAGGACTTGTGGCCATCAGACCGAAAATATGGTTTCACATGAATAGTTTTTTTTTTTCCTTCCACTGTCCTTAATATCAGCCACGATTCGCTCCGATCTCTTTCGTGGTCCAGAAATTTTTTCTTCCTTTGTTCCCACTTCCTTCCAAATCCCAGTTTGGTAACGGAATGGAACAACCGTGTCGAACCTAGTGCAATGGCAGTTTGTTAAAAGTCCGTTGTCTTGGTTCAATTGTTCAAAGCATTTTTACTGCTGATTCACAGTTCCCGGGAACGTATTTAAATAAACAATGGTCCGGTGACAATAGCAACAAAAAAGCATACAAAAACAAAGAGTTCATCGTCACTAAATTGCAACGCTAAATTGTTTTGTTTCTGTCCGTCCGTACAGGTATTTCTTGCAACATCATGTATCTTTCTACCTTCTCTTGCATGTAAAACTTTTCTTTAATTCGTCACGTGTTTCTGATGTCTGTGACAAGAAGCTTGCGTATTTCGCCCATCCCCCTTTTTTTCCGCCTATTTTATTTCTTTAAGTATTATGGAAGTGCGAATATTTATTTACTTTTTAACTTCCTTACAAGTAATTTTCCACTCGTTTCACATCTGGCGATCAAAAAAAAATTCATATGTTTAAATATATAATTAAAATTTATTTAAAAAGTTGTTCATCCGTGTGAAAAATACGAATTAAAACCTACAACAGGTAGTGTGTGTGTGTGCGTGTGTATGTGAAGAACCGTTTAGACAAAAAATTAATTGGTAATGTGCGTACTATCGCCTTAACATTTCACACAGAAAAATGTCCAAACAAAATCTTACCTTTATGGTTCTGACTGTACCACGCAGGTAATAATTCCAGACTGATTCAGAATTTGAATATCGGTCCGATACCCTAGGGGTCGCAGCCCGTTATAAACAGAAAGCTCTAGCCCGGCGGGTTCACTCCCGGACTTTCGCATGTGGGAATCGTGCTGGACGATGCCGCTTGCCGGCGAGTTTTCTCGTGGTACTCCCGTTTCCCCCGCCCTTGCATTCCAGCGCCGCTCCATTCTAGAGTCATGCCCGGGGATGACGGTCACCTACGGGTCCCAGCTGGAAAGACCGTCACTCGGAGGGTGTTGCCTTGCCCNGATGACGGTCACCTACGGGTCCCAGCTGGAAAGACCGTCACTCGGAGGGTGTTGCCTTGCCCTGGGTGCACTCCTCCACACGCCATTATTCATTATTATTATTAGAAAGCTCTATGCGTGTCCTAACGACGTGAAGTTCAATACAACAGTTAAAATTTTACAAAAAAAAAACCATTTAAATAATTTTTAACACAATGCGTGAATGGATCGCTGTTTTTAGTGGTCGTGGAATTCGCAGGCACTGGAAATACGGTTGTGTTATTTACGTGCGGCACTGAAAATGTTCTGNAGGCACTGGAAATACGGTTGTGTTATTTACGTGCGGCACTGAAAATGTTCTGCTTTTACTGCGGTGTTTATTATTCAACTACGAAATCTTTCTTTTTTATGCTCACACATGCCGAGGGGAGGGCTGGCAGTGTGTTGAGAAAGTGTGACCTAACCTACAATAACTCGCACTATAAAGCAAAGCTCNATCTTCTTCCCCTTCCCCACAGCGGTGGGCCCTGTTGTTCAGTTCAAGGTCAAGTCAACAAGAACAGGATTACAGCGATCGAAATATCCACTAGACAGTTAGTCAGTTGCCCGTCTGCCGCGGATACCACTCTTTCGCCTCGCCATCATGTGTTTGCTGACACCACGTTCGCATGTGATAGAGTCGCAAAAGTAAATGCTTTGACGGTAAAATGAGCACTTCTGGAATTAACCTTTGAAAAATGTCACTGTCCACACTTGTATAACTTATTTTTTAATGGGCACACTATCCATCACGTGCCCAGTAAAGTTGGTAACGACGGACAGAAAATATGTAGTTCCATGTCTTCATTGAATTTAAAATGTTGGGTAAACATTTGTGAATAGCAAAATTATTTAATTTGCTTTCTGTTTTTTTTTAATGCGCGTTAGGGAGCGTTTAAGTATTACGTAACGCAGTTTTTGAAGATTTTTGACCCCCCTCCCCCCCTGTAACGCGCCGTCACGTTTCCCTGTACCCCCCC